>JAJKKK010000107.1:5000-125279 GCA_022432375.1 Nemania sp. FL0031 | reverse complement strand
TTAGCGTTTTTTAAAAATATATTACTTGTATGTTTTTTAAAAGCAAAAATTTATTAGCTTAGCATTTTATATAGTTTTTAAATTTTTTGTTATAAAATAAATAGCTTTTTTTTAAAGCTAGTTAGTTTTTTATTTTTGTTAGCCGCTAACTAAATAATAACTTAGTTTATTATATTATTTTTATTAGTTAATTTTAATAAAATATTTTTTTTAAGCTGTTTTATTTTAAAGTTGTTATTATTAGTATTAATTTAAACTTTTTTGCTTTTATTATAAAAAGTTAAAGTTTTATAAATTTTTTTTTTTTTTAGTTTTAATAAAAGTAAATAAATTGTTAGTTATTTGTTTAATTTATTTATAGCTATTGCAAATTGCTTTTTTTATAAATAATTTAGCGCTAAATTATTAAGTAAACATAAAGTTTAGCAAAATTTAAAGTTATAGTTATAATTAAAATTAAAGTTATAATTATTAAAATAAAAATTATAATTATAGTTAAATTAAAGTTATAGTTATTAAAATAATTAATTTATATTTTGCTAGTTATATAAAATAATAAAAAATATATATTTAATTAAACGCTTATTAGTAAATAAGTTTTAAAGCTTAAAATAGTATTATAATTATTATATAATAAAATGCTAGTTTATTAATTTTATAAACAAAAATTTTAAACTAAAAAAAAAAAAAAAAAAAATATAAAAGTGGCCTACAGCTATATATAAATATATATAGTTATATGCATGCATAGTAAAATGCGCAAGGCTTATTAATAGTACAATTGTTTTGTTATTTTTTTATTACGTGCATAGTTATATAATCTGCTAAGTATAAGTTCGTTTTAAATTATTATAAAAGCTTATATAAACTATTAAGCTAATAAATTATTATTTTTAAAAATATATGTTATAGTTATTATAGTTTAATTTTTATTAAAACGTTAAATAAATAATGCTTGTTTTTTTTTACACTTAGTTATTTTTATATAATAAAGTTAGTTATAAATATATAATTATTGTTATATAGTTATTTTATTATATAAATAACATAAATATAATATAAATTTTTAATAACTTTAAACATTAAGCTTATTATAAAAAAAATGCTATTTATAATTTTATTAAAACTATTTTATATAGTTGTTTATATAATAAATATAGCTTTAAACCTTTAACTATAGCATAAATTAAAAGCTTTTATAACTAAAAGCAAAAAAGCTTTTGTTTTTATTTTATAATTGTTTTTTGACTTTTTTTAATTAAAGCTATTAAAATAAACGTAGCTTTATATAGTTTTAATAGTAAGTTATATTATATTAAACTAAGTTTTAAATAAAAAGTATATAAATAATTTAATATTTTATTTAGCTTTTATTATAAATAGTTAAAATGTTTTAATAGCTTAAAGTTATAATTAAAATAAATGCTATATAAATAATTTATTAATTAAACATTAAAATATATTAAAATAAAGTTTAAATAAACACTAAAATAAAGCTAAAATAAATACAAGAATAAATATTAAAATAAACTTAAAATATATGCTTTTTTTTAAGCTTAATTATATATGTTTAAAGCTTTAAAAAAATAAACTATTAATTTATTTTTTAGGTTTTTTTGTTTTACTAAGTTGTTTTTTATGTTTTTTTATTTTGCTTGGTTATTTTCAAGGTTTTTTTACTTTGCTAAATTGTTTTTTATTAAAATTAATAGCTATATAAAAATAGAAAAGTTTTATAAAAGTAATATATATATATATATTTTTTTAATTTAATTATTAATTTGCTAAATTATTTATTAAATAATTTATATGTTTAAAGTTAATATAATTAATATATTTATAAATTAAAATATTTAATTTAATAGTTATAAACATATTTAATAAAGCTTATAAACTAAAATATTTAGTTTAAAAGCTATAAATATATTTAATAAAGTTTATACATTAAAATATTTAGTTTAATAGCTATAAATATATTTAATAAAGCTTATAAATTAAAATACTTAATTTAATAGCTATAAATATATTTAATAAAGCTTATAAATTAAAACATTTAAATTAATAGCTATAAATATATTTAATAAAAATTACTAAATAGTTAAATATAAAATATATATTTATACTTTTTAAAACTTATAAAACTTTTATATAACTTATATAAATAAACAAGCCGGTAAGTTATTTACTTATGTAAGCTATATAGCGAAAGTTGCTATTGTTTACTAAAGTAAATATTTTTAATGCTTTATATTACAATTGTTATATAGCAAAATGCTAGTTTATTAATTTTATAAACGAAAATTTTAAGTTAAAAAAAAATATATATATATATATAATAAAATATATAAAGCTTATTAATAATATAATTGTTTTATTATTTTTTTATTATATATATAATTATATAATTTATTAAACATAAGTTTATTTTAAATTATTATATTATGTTTTATTAAAACTAAAACTTTAATTAAAAGCTAAATTAAAATTTATTGTTTATAATAATATATTTTTAGTTTTTTAATGTTAAATTTTTTAATATAATTATTATTTTTATAGTTTTTAGCAAATTTATTTACTATAGCTATATATATTTATTTTTATAAATATATTAAAAGTTTAAATTTTTTTAAGCATTTTTAATAAAATTTATTTAAAACTATAAATATATTTTTAAAATTGTTAACTAAATATTAAATATTATTAAAATTGCAGCTTTTTTAAAAAATTTAATATTATAATTTTTTAAAGTAGCTAAATATTTTAGCTTTTTTTATTTAATTAATTTTATATTTAAGTTTACTATTAATTTTTTTAAATAATAGTTTTTTTTATATTTATTAAAATTATAAATTATTGTTTATTTTTTATAGTTAATTAGTATAAAATAAGTTATTTTTTTTATAAATATTAAATATATTTAATATATAGTTATATTTATATTATTTTAATATAATAAATAGTTTTATAAATTATAAGTTTAATTATATAATTTATATTATTATAAATAAACTTTTTTTATTTAAAAAAACTTTATTAATTATAATAAAGTTTATATGTTTATATTTTTTATTTGTTTATAATTTTTGTTTTTTTAAACTATTATAATTATTTAATAAGCTATTTTTTAAATTTTTTTGTTTGTTTTATTAGTTTAAATGCTTGTTTTATTTGTTTATTATTAAATAATTTTTTTATAATATTAATAATTAAATAATTTTTAGTTTAATTTTTATAGCTACTTTTATTAATATTATATTAATTATTAAATATTATAAAATATTATATATAAAGTTTAAAGCTAATAAATAAACATTTTAATTATTTTTATATTTATTAATATAAAATTGTAGTTTTTAATTAAAATTATAATTTATTTTTTTAATTGTTTTTTATATTTAAAAGTAATAAATATTTTTTTGTTTATATTTTATACTAGTTAAACAATTTAATATTTTTATAAACTTAAAAATAAAAAGTTTTATATTATTTAAAAACTATACTTTAAATATTTTAAAAAATTAATATATTAATTAATAGTATTAAGCAATAAAAGTTTTTATTATATTAGTTTTATATTTTAATAAAATTATAATTATTTTATTAAACTTATTAATAAATATTTATATATATTTATATTTATGTTTATTTAATAATATATTTTTATTATTTATTATTATATATTTTTAAACGTTTTAAAATATTAATATAAAATATTATAATTTTAAAGTTTTATTTTTTAGTTATTTATTTTTATAATAACTATAATAGTTATTTATATAATAATATATATTATATTTTTAAAAAAGCTAATAATAAGTTTTTTTTATAGCTTTAATAAGCTTATTTTAACTTTAATATATTATTAAAACTAGTTTATAAGCTTTTTATAATAAAATAGCTTATAAAAATCTTTTTTAATTTAATTTAGCTTAAATATTTATAACTTATTTTTATAATTTTTAAGCTTTTATTGTTTGTTTTTTTAAACAATTAAGTTTATTAAATTAGCTTTTTTAAAAATAAAATTAATATTTAGCTTTTTAACTATTTTTGAAACTTTTATTAACATAATTAAATTTTTAATTTGTTTTAATTTAATTAAAATAAATATATATTTTTGTTTATTTTTAGCTTTTATTATTAAAAAATTAATAATTTTATAAAATAATATATTTATAACTATGTTTTTTTTATTTAGTTAATATTAAAAAATAATATTAAAGTTATTTAAAAAGTTTATTAATTTTATTTATTAAATAAATAATACTTTTTTTATAAACTAATAAATTAATATTTAATAATTAATAATTATTTAAAATTTTATATTTATTAATTTAAAATAATAATATTTTAAAGTTTAAATTACTATTAATAGTGTTTAGTTTTATATTAAATAAGCTTTTTTAAGCGCTATTATTATTTTAAAAAAATAGTTTATAAGCTTTTATTTTTTATTTTTTTATTTTTATTAAATAATATTTTTAGTAATATTTTTTAAAATGTTTATTTTAACTTAACTTTTTATATTAAATTTAAAAAACGCAATTATTAAAATAGTATTTATTAGTTTTTTTAAAGTTTTAAAAGCTGTTTATTATTTAGTTTTAATTTTATAATATTAATTTTTTTAATAGTTAATTTAAAAGTTTTGCTATTTTACTAGCATAATAAATAAATATTTATATAAAATTATATAATTTTAAAAATAATTAAATAAATATTAAGCTTTTTAAATTTTTAAATTTTAGTTTATAATTATTTTTATTTTATAAAAGTTAATTTAAATATTTTTATTAACTTTTAAAACTATTTTTAAATAGTTTATTATAATAATATTAAAATAAAACTTTTTAATATTTTTTTATAAGTTTATTTTATTTAATTAAAAAATTACTTTTTTATATTACTTTTAATAATGTTTTTATTTATTTATATAAATATTAATAAATTAATTAAATAGTTTATATAATTAAACGTTAATAAACTTTTGCTATTAAGCTAATTTAATTTTAAAACTAAATAATAGAATTTTTTATTAATATATATTTAATTAAATATAAAATATAATTAAATAATAAAACTATAACTTAAAATTTAATTAATTAAAAGTTTAAATAATATTAATTTTTAAATAAATTATTATATTATAATAGTTATATATAAATAACTGTATATTTACAACCGACTTTATTGTATAAAAATAACTGGGTGCAAGGAGAGGGCAAGCGTCGCGCATTCGACGTCTTGATAAGAATTAAACCATAATAATAGTTATATATAATATTATTTAAATAAAAAGTTTATATTAGTTAATTTTTTAAAAATTAATTTTGCTATTAAAAATTAATATAAAATTATTATTTAAAAAAATAAAGTTTTAATTTAAAAAAAACTAACGCTATATTTAAATTTATATAAAGCTTAATAAAATTTATTTAATAGTTAAACTTTAGGTTTATTATTGCTTAAAGTAATATATAAAAAAAAAAACTATATTATAAAAAGCTTTAGTAGCATATTTATAAGCTATATATAATAAAAACCATTTAAACTTAAGCTTTTTTTAAGGTTTTTTAAAAGGTTAATAAGTGCTAATTGTTTTATTATAACGCTTTATATATAAAAAACAAATAGTTAAAAAGATTTTTTGCGCTTTATATATTAAATAATATATTAATTTATATTAGCTATTAATAGCTTATATTTTTACGTTAACAGTTTTTTTATAATAATATTATACTTAGTAAAACAATTAGCAAAACAATAAAATAACTAAATATAATAAATTAGTTATTAATAGTTATATATATTGCTAAAAGCTATACTAATAACTATTAATAGCTATTTATAGCTATAAATATATAGTTATAAATAATTAGTTATATAAAAAAAGCTAAACTATATATAGCTTATATATAGCTTATTTTTCTTTTGTATAAAAAAAATTGTTGCTTATTTTTTTGCTTATATGCTAAGCTTCGGCTTAGCTATTTAGTTATAGTTTATTTATTTGCTTAAATAAATTAATAAAATTTATTTAAAAAAGTTTTTTTTTTTTTTTTTTTTTTAGTAATATATATTATATAAAAGTTTTATACTTAAAAAAGCTAGTTATATAAAGTTTATTATTTAATTTTAAAATTATATTATAATTTAGTTTAAATAATAATAATTTAGCAAAATGACTTTTTTAAAAAAAGCTTTTTAAATAAGCTAATTTTTTTAAAATTGGTTATTTTATTAGCCTAATATATTTAAAGTTTTTATTAACAAAAAATAATATTAGTTAACTATTAAAAGTTTTTTAGTTTTATTTTAAAAAGCTTATATATTAATAATTTTTTTTGTTTTTTTTATATAAAAATTAATATATTTTATAAAAATTAATATAATAAAAAGCTTTATTTTGTTTTTATTACTTATAATTTAAATTAGTTTAATAGTTTTTTTTAAACATTTAATAATTATTTAATTATTTTAAATTATTAGTTATTTAAATTTTTATTTATATATTTTTAGTTTTTTGCTATAAAATATTTTTATAAATTGTTTAAAAATTAAGCAGTGTTTTTTAAGTTAAATAATAATTAATAATTTTGTTTTATAATTAAAAAGCATTTTTTAAGCTATTAGTTAATAAAAGCTAATAATAATATTATAAATTATTTTTATAATTTTAAACTTTTAATTAAAAAACTTTTAATTATTTATTATTAATATAATAATAAAAGTTTTTTTTATTTTTTTAATTATATATTTATAATAATTAGTTAATAATATTAACTTTTTTAGCTAAATTATTTTGGTTTATTTTTATTATTTTAATTTTTTTGCTAAATTTTAATTAATTAAAAAGTTAGTTTATTATGGTTTTATTATGGTTTAATTTTTATTAAAACGTCGAATGCGTAACGCTTGCTTTTTTTTTACACCTAGTTATTTTTTTACAATAAAGTCGGTTATAAATATATAGTTATAATTAAAAAGTTAGTTTAAGCTTTAATATTATATAAAGTAATAAATTTTATTATATTTTTTTTATTATTTTATATTTATATAAATAGTATAAATTTAAATAATTTTTTTAAGCTATTTATATTAATTATAATAAATAATTAAACTAGTAAAAATTTTTTTATTAGTTTTTTTTAGTTTTTTAAATTGCTAAAGCTTAAAGTATTATTTAACTTTTTTTTATTAAATAAAATTTAAATAAATATAACAGCAATATTTTAATTTTTTAAATAGTTTTTTATTATATAACTTGTTTTATTATAGCTAAAATAAATATTATTAATTTAATAAACTTTTTTTGTTTTTTAAGTAACTTTTTAACTTTATTGTTTTAGTTAGCTTTTATAACATAAAAAACATTTTATTTTTTTAAAATAGCTTTATTATTATTTTAATTTTAATAAACTATTAAAGCTTTTTTTTTTTTAGCTTTATTAATAAAAATATTAATAGTTATAAATAGTTTTAATTATTTTATTATAAAATTATTTATAAAATATTATTTAATTAATATTAGTTTTAAAAAGTTTAATATTTTAGTTTATATTTAAATGTTTTTATAATAATTAAAACTATTTAAATTTAAACATTATTATTTTTTAAATTAAGCTATTAAAAGTTAAAATAAAATTATAAATATTAAAGCTATTTAAAAGTTTATATTAATATTTATTTAAAGCTTATTAAATAATAATAGTTTAATTAAAATTATAATAAATAATAATTAAACCTTAAATTATTTTAGTTTTTTTATTAAAAAATTATAAAGTTAACTAATATTAAGTTTTAATTAATTAAAGAAAAGTTTTTTTTAGCTAAAATAATAAATATTTTATTTAGTTTTTTTTATTATAAAATATTAGTTTGTTTTTTTAAAACTTGTTTACTAGTTTATATATTTAAATATTTAGCTTTAAATTTTGCTTTATTTTTATATTATTAATATTATTTGTTTTTATAAACTGCTAATAATTAAAATATTAGCTATATAGTTATTCTTTTAGCCTAAAAAACAGTATTAGCGTTTTTTAAAAATATATTACTTATATATTTTTTAAAAATAAAAGTTTGTTAGCTTAATATTTTATATAGTTTTTAAATTTTTTATTATAAAATAAATAGCTTTATTTTAAACCTAATTAAATTTTTGTTTTTATTAGTTATTAATTAAATAATAGCTTAGTTTATTATATTATTTTTATTAGTTAATTTTAATAAAATGTTTTTTTTAAGCTATTTTATTTTAAAACTATTATTAATAATATTAATTTAAACTTTTTTATTTTTATTATAAAAAATTATAGCTTTATAAAACTTTTTTTTTTTTAGTTTTAATAAAAGCAAATAAATTATTAGCTATTTGTTTAATTTATTTACAATTATTATAAGTTGTTTTTTTTATAAATGATTTAATACTAAATTATTAATTAAATATAAAGTTTAATAAAGTTTAAAATTATAATTATTAAAATAAAAATTATAATTATAGTTAAATTAAAGTTATATTTATTAAAATAACTAATTTATATTTTATAAGTTATATAAAACAATAAAAAATATATATTTAATTAAATATTTATTAATAAATAAATTTTAAAGCTTAAAATAATATTATTTATTATGGTTTAATTTTTATTAAAACGTCGAATGCGCAACGCTTGCCTTTTCCTTGCACCCAGTTATTTTTATACAATAAAGTCGGTGCTTAAAATAATATTATAATTATTATATAATAAAATATTAATTTATTAATTTTATAAATAAAAACTTTAAGCTAAAAAAAAAAAAAATATAAAAGTAGCTTATAATTATATATAAATATATATAGCTATATATATATATATAATAAAGTATATAAAGCTTATTAATAATATAATTGTTTTATTATTTTTTTTATTACATATATAATTATATAATTTATTAAATATAAGTTAGTTTTAAATTGTTATACTTTAATAATAAAACGTTTATATTTATGCTAAAGTATTAAAGCATTAGTTTATATATATATATTATTTTATAAATAAAAAATAATAAATAAATATTAAAAAATAAATATAAAAAAAAAAGTATATATAAAAAACAAAGAATATGTAAAAAAAAAAAAACAAGTATATAAAAAAAAAAAAAAGTATATAGAAAGAAAAAAAAGGTAAATAAGTATAAAAGTAAATAAACAAGTATAAAAGTAAGTAAATAGGTATAAAATTAAATAAATAAGTATAAAAGTAAGTATAAAGGTAGGTAAATAGGTATAAAAGTAGGTATAAAGGTAAATAAATAGGTATAAAGGTAGGTAAATAGGTATTAAAGTAGGTTGGTAGGTATAAAAATAAGTAAGTAGGTAAATAAGTATAAAAGTAAATATAAAGGTATAAAGGTAAGTATAAAGATATAAAAACAAGTAGGTAAACATATTATATTTAAATAAAACGAGCTTGTTTTAATTTAACAAAGCATAATAAAGAAAAAAAATTTACGCTAACGTTTTAAATAAAAAAAAAAGCGTTTTTTAATTAGGTTATAATAATAGCAACGAAAAATTAAAAACTATAAGTAACTTTTGTTTTATTTATTTCGTAAACTTATTTATTAAAAACAAAAACATAAGTTTATTATATTAAAGCAAAGTGCTAAAGTTAATATAAAAATAAACTTAATATATACGCCGAGCTAAACTTTTTTTTATTATATACTTAATTGCTAAACTTTAACTAAAAAAGTAACAAAAAAATAGTTATTTTAAGCTTATTAATTAAACTTTATTTAATATGCTATATATACTTTAATTTAAATAAAAATGCTTGCTACTATAAAAATAAAAAATAAACAAAAAGCTTTATTTATAAAGCAGTTATTTTTTTTATTTTTTTATTGCTATTATTATAACACTTTTATTATTATTATACACTTTATAATAATATTACTATTATTATTACTATTATTATTAATAACTATAGCAAGCTTTTAAAATAAAGCTTTAGCTAAAGCTATTTTTAAATTACTAAAAAAAATTAAAAGTTTTAATACTTAAAACGTAAACAAATTTAATTATAATTAACAGTTTAATTTTTTTATTATATATATATTAATATATTTAAACAATTTTAAATATTTAAAATTTAATAAAGCTATAATAAAATTTAAAATAAACTAAAAAGCTAAAACAAACTAAAACGCAATAAAAAAAGTTAAGCTTATAAAAGTTAAAAAAAAAATTTTTATTAAAGCACTTTAAAAAATCGACTAATATATAAATCTAAAGTATAGTTAAGCGCAGTTAACTTGTTGTATAACAATAAACTAAATAGCTTAATAGCTATAGCTTAAAATAAAAGCATAACAAAAGCGTTTTTACGGCTACTATTTAAAGCTTAATTAAAAAGCATTATTGCTATGTAAAAAAAAAGCTATTTTTAGCGTTTCGGCTTTTGTTATATTTATATAAAAAAAAAAGGGTTAAAGGCGTTATTAGGAATTGCGGCTTAATAAAAAGCTTAGCTTAAAGATTTAATCTAGCGGTTAGTTTTAAAAGCAAAATGCTTTAGTAAGTATAAAAATGCAAAGTATTAATAGTAAAGCTTATTAAGTTAATTAGTTAATAATAAACATTTAATTATATTATAGTATATAAAATATAAATTATTAAATAACTATAAATAAGCTAAAGCTTTTTTAAAAATATATATAAATAATATATTTTTACATAATATTAATATTATTTTTTGCGCTAAAGAATAGCTATATAGCTAATATTTTCATTATTAATAGTTTATAAAAAATAAATAACATTAATAATATAAAAATAAAGCAAAATTTAAAGCTAAATATTTAAATAAATTTAGTAATAATAAAAATAAGTTTAATATTTAAGTATATAAATTAGCAAACAAGTTTAAAAAAAACAAACTAATATTTTATAATAAAAAAACTAAATAAAATATTTATTATTTTAATTAAAAAAAAAAAAACTTTTTAATTAATTAAAACTTAATATTAATTAATTATATAACTTTTTAATAATATAGCTAAAATAATTTAAGTTTTAATTATTATTTATTATAATTTTAATTAAACTATTATTATTTAATAAACTTTAAATAAATATTAATATAAGCTTTTAAATAACTTTATTTTAACCTTTAATAGCTTAGCTTAAAAAGCAATAATATTTAAATTTAAATAATTTTAATTATTATAAAAATATTTAAATATATATTAAAGTTTTAAACTTTTTAAAGCTAATATTAATTAAATAATATTTTATAAATAATTTTATAATAAAATAATTAAAATTATTTATAATTATTAATGTTTTTATTAATAAAACTTTAATAGTTTACTAAAATTAAAATAATATTAAAATTATTTTAAAAAAATAAAATACTTTTTATATTATAAAAACTAACTAAAACAATAAAGTTAAAAAGTAAACTAAAAAATAAAAAAAAGTTTATTAAATTAATAATATTTGTTTTAGCTATAATAAAATAAGTAATATAATAAAAAACTATTTAAAAAACTAAAATATTATTATTATATTTATTTAAATTTTGTTTAATAAAAAAAAATTAAATATAACTTTAAGCTTTAATAATTTAAAAAATTAAAAAAACTAGCAAAAAACTTTTTACTAGTTTAATTATTTATTATAGCTAATATAAATAATTTAAAAAAATAATTTAAATTTATATTATTTATATAAAAATAAAATAATAAAAAAAACATAATAAAACTTATTATTTTATATAATATTAAAGCTTAAACTAACTTTTTAGTTAATTAAAATTTAGCAAAAAAATTAAAATAATAAAAATAAACAAAAATAATTTAACTAAAAAAGCTAAAACTATTAATTAATTATTATAAATATATTATTAAAAAAATAAAAAAAAGATTTATAATTATATTAATAATAAACAATTAAAAAATTTTTTATTAAAAATTTAAAATTATAAAAATAACTTATTATAGTTTAATTTTTATTAAAACGTTAAATGTATAACGCTTGGTTTTTTTTTACACCTAGTTATTTTTATATAATAAAGTTAGCTATAAATATATAGTTATTATTATATAGTTATTATAAAAATAACTTATAATATTATTATTAGTTTTTATTAGTTAATAGTTTAAAAAGTGCTTTTTAATTATAAAAAAAAATTATTAATTATTATTTAACTTAAAAAAAACTATTTAATTTTAAACAATTTATAAAAATATTTTATAATAAAAAACTAAAAATACTTAAATAAAAACTTAAATAATTAATAATTTAAAATAATTAAATAGTTATTAAACATTTAAAAAAAAACTATTAAATTAATTTAAATTATTAATAATAATAAAAAATAAAGCTTTTTATAATATTAATTTTTATAAAATATATAAACTTTTATATAAAAAAAACAAAAAAAGTTATTAGTATATAAGCTTTTTTAAAATTTTTTTAAAAAACTTTTAATAATTAATTAATATTATTTTTTTTTAATAAAAACTTTAAATATATTAAATTAATAAAACAATTAATTTTAAAAAAGCTAGTATATTTAAAAAGGTTTTTTAAAAAAAAGCTATTTGTTAAATTATTATTATTTAAATTAAATTATAATATAATTTTAAAATTAAATAATAAACTTTATATAACTAATTTTTTTAATTATAAAATTTTTATATAATATATATTATTAAAAAAAAAAAAATTAAAAAGCTTTTTTAATTAGAATAGTAAAAAACAACCCACCCTTGCCGCAAAAAGAAGCAAGCTACACAAGCCACCTATAGCTTACCACCCCCCCTTTTATTACTTTTAACCCTGCTATCGCATACCTACAACCGTATACTAGCAGCTGCAAACAGCTACTAATAGCTATTAGTATAGCTTTTAATAGTATGCGTAGCTGCTAACAACTAACTTACTATATTTGGTTATTTTACTGCTTTATTAATTGTTTTACTAAGCATAATATTGTTGCAAACAAGCTGCTAACGCAAAAATATAAGCTGCTAATAGCTAGCATAAATTAACGTATTATTTAATATATAAAGTATAAAAAAAACTTTTTAACTATTTATTTTTTATATAAAACGCTATAATAAAATAATTAGTATTTATTAACTTTTTTAAAAAACTTAAAAAAAACTTTAGTTTAAATAGTTTTTATTATATATAGCTTATAAATATGCTATAAAGCTTTTTATAATATAGTTTTTTTTTTAAATATTACTTTAAATAGCAATAAACTTAAAGTTTATATATTAAAAGCTTTTTTAATTAAATTTTATTAAATTTTATATAAACTTAAATATAGCTTTAATTTTTTTTATATTAAAATTTTATTTTTTTAATTAACAATTTTATATTAATTTTTAATAGCAAAATTAATTATTTAAAAAATAATTAATATAAACTTTTAATTTAAATAATATTATATATAATTATTATAATATAATAATTAATAGTTAAACTTTAGGTTTATTGCTGCTTAAAGCAGTACGTAGGAAAAAAACTATATTATAAAAAGCCTTAGCAGCATATTTATAAGCTATATATAGTAAAAACTACTTAAACTAGGCCTTTTTTAGGTTTTTTAAAAAGGTTAGTAAATATTAATTGCTTTATTATAGCGTTCTATATAAAGAACAAATAGTTAAAAAGTCCTTTTTGCGCCCTGCATGTTAAATAATATGCCAATTTATGCTAGCTGTTTACGGCCTATATTTTTGCGTTAGCAGCCTGTTTGCAGCAGTGTTACGCCCGGCAAAGCAATTAGCAGGACAGTAAAATGGCCAAATATAATTATATCGGTTATTAGCAGCTGCACATACTGCTAAGCGGCTATACTAATTGCTTGCTAGCAGCTGTTTGCAGCTATTAGTATACAGTTATCGGTAATCAGTTATGTAAGCAAAAAGCTTAGCTATATATAGCTTGTATATAGCTTGCCTTCTATTTTTGTATAGAAAGGTTGTTGCCTACTCTTTTGTTTGCTTGCCAAGCTTTAGCTTAGCTATTTAGTTGCAGTTTATCTATTTGCTTAGGTAGATTTTTATAATATAATAATTTATTTAAAAATTAATATTATATAAACTTTTAATAAATTATAGCTTAATTTATAGTTTTATTATTTAATTATATTTTATATTTATTTATATATATATTAATAAAAAATATTATTATTTAGTTTTAAAATTAAACTAGCTTAATAATAAAACTTTATTAATATTTATTTATATAAACTATTTAATTAATTTATTTAAATAAATAAAAAATTTATTAAATATAATATAAAAAATATTAAAAAGTTTTATTTTAATATTATTATAATAAACTATTTAAAAATAGTTTTAAAAACTAATATAAATATTTAAATTAATTTTTATAAAATAAAAATAATTATAAACTAAAAATTTAAAAATATAAAAAACTTAATATTTATTTAATTATTTTTAAAATTATATAATTTTATATAAACGTTTATTTATTATATTAATAAAATAATAAAACTTTTAAATTAATTATTAAAAAAATTAATATTATAAAAACTAAAACTTAAATAATAAAAGCTTTTAAAATTTTAAAAAAACTAATAAATATTATTTTAATAATTATATTTTTTAAATTTAATATAAAAACTTAATTTAAAATAAACGCTTTAAAACATAGTATTAAAAATATTATTTAATAAAAAAAAAAAAAAAGCTTATAAGCTATTTTTTAAAAATAATAATAATATTTAAAAAAGCTTATTTAATATAAAACTATAAACTATTAATAATTATTTAAACTTTAAAATATTATAATTTTAAATTAATAAATATAAAATTTTAAATAATTTTTAATTATTAAATATTAATTTATTAGTTTATAAAAAAATTATTATTTATTTAATAAATAAAATAAACAAATTTTTTAAATAATTTAAATATTATTTTTTAATATTAATTAAATAAAAAAAACATAGTTATAAATATATTATTTTAAAAAACTATTAATTTTTTAATAATAAAAATTAAATAAAAAACAAAAATATATATTTGTTTTAATTAAAATAAAACAAATTAAAAGTTTAATTATATTAATAAAAGTTATTAAAATAGTTAAAAAACTAAATATTAATTTTGTTTTTAAAAAAGCTAATTTAATAAATTTAATTGTTTAAAAAAAAACAATAAAAGCTTAAAAACTATCCACCTGGGCAAGTGGATAAACTGCAACCAAATAGCTAAGCCGAGGCTTGGCACGCAAACAGGAGGGTGGGCAACGACCTTCCTATACGAAAAGGGGGCAAGCCACACAAGCCACATGTGGCTTAGCCTCTCTTACGTAACCGATTTCCGACAACCGTATACTAGCAGCTGTAAACAGCTGCCAACGGCCATTGGTACGGCTTTTAGCAGTACGCGCAGCTGCTAACAACTGACTTATTGTATTTAGCCACTTTACCGCCCTGCCAATTGCCTCGCCGGGCGTGACACTGCTGTAAACGGGCCGCCAACGCGGAAATACGGGCCGCTGACAGCTGGCATAAATTGGCGCGTTATCTAATATGCAGGGCGCAAAAAAGACCTTCCAACTACCTGAAAAGCCGTATGGCTGCTGTAACAGGGCAATTGGACCTTACCACCCCCTTAGAGGACCTAAAGGAGGCCTAGGTTTAGGTGGTTTTTATTATATACAGCCTATAAATGTGCCATAGGGCTCCCTATAATATAGTTTCCTTTTTACATACCGCTTTAGGCAGCAATAAACCCGAAGTTTAACCACCAAAGCTTAAAAACTATAAAAATAAATTATAAATATTTAAGCTAAATTAAATAAAATTTTCTTTTTATAAACTATTTTATTATTAAAAGCTTATAAACTACTTTTAATTATATATTAAAACTAAAATAAACTTATTAAAACTATAAAAAAAAGTTATTATTTGTTTTTTTTAAAATATAATATATATTGCTATATAAATAATTATTATAATTATTATAAACTAAAAACCTTTATAACTAAAAACAAAAACGCTTTTATTTTTATTTTATTATTATTTTTTAATTTTTTTTAATTAAAGCTATTAAAATAAACATAGCTTTATATAATTTTAATAGCAAATTATATTATATTAAACTAAGTTTTAAATAAAAAATATATAAACAATTTAATATTTTTTTTAGCTTTTATTATAAATAATTAAAATAAATATTATATAAATATTTTATTAATTAAACATTAAAATATATTAAAATAAAGCCAAAATAAACATTAAAATAAAGCTAAAATAAATACTAATATAAACATTAAAATAAACATTAAAATAAACTAAAAATATATGCTTTTTTTTTAAGCTTAATTATATACGTTTAAAGCTTTAAAAAAACAAACTATTAATTTATTTTTTAAGTTTTTTTATTTTGCTAAATTATTTTTTAGGTTTTTTTATTTTGTTTAATTGTTTTTAAAGTTTTTTTACTTTGCTAGGTTAGTTTTTATCGAACTTAATAGCTATATAAAAACAAAAAAGTTTTATAAAAGTATTATATATATATATACTTTTTTAATTTAATTGTTAATTTGCTAAATTATTTACTATATAATTTATATATTTAAAATTAACATAATTAATATATTTATAAATTAAAATATTTAATTTAATAATTATAAATATATTTAATAAAGCTTATAAACTAAAATATTTAGTTTAATAGTTATAAATATATTTAGTAAAGCTTATAAATTAAAATATTTAGTTTAATAACTATAAGCATATTTAATATAGCTTATAAATTAAAACATTTAAATTAATAACTATAAATATATTTAGTAAAAACTATTAAATAATTAAATATAAAATATATATTTATGCTTTTTAAAACTTAAAAAACTTTTATATAGTTTATATAAATAAGCAAGTTAACAAACTACTTACTTATATAAGCTATATAACTAAAGTTATTATTGTTTGCTAAAATAAATATTTTTAACGTTTTAATAATAAAACATTTATATTTATGCTAAAGTATTAAAATATTAGTTTATATATATATATTATTTTATAAATAAAAAATAATAAATAAATATTAAAAAATAAATATATAAAAATATATAAAAAAAGTACGTAAAAAAAAAAGTTAATAAATATAAAAATAAATAAACAAATATAAAAATAAATAAATAAATATAAAATAAATTAATAAGTATAAAAATAAATAAATAAATATAAAAATAAATAAATAAATATAAAAATAAATAAGTAAATATAAAAATAAATAAGTAAATATAAAAATATATATATAAGTATAAAAATAAATATAAAATATAAAAACAAATAAATAATCGTATTATTTTTAAATAAAATAAGCTTGTTTTAATTTAATAAAACATAACAAAAAAAAACATTTACGTTAACGTTTTAAATAAAAAAAAAGCGTTTTTTAATTAAATTATAATAATAATAGCAAAAAATTAAAAACTATAACTAACTTTCGTTTTATTTATTTTATAAACTTATTTATTAAAAATAAAAACAAATAAATAACGAAAAAATAAAACTTTAAAGTTATTATATTTTATATTAATATTTTAAAATATTTAAAAATAAATAATAATAAATAATAAAAATATAATATTAAATAAACATAAATATAATTATATATAAATATTTATTAATAAGTTTAATTAAATAATTATAATTTTATTAAAATATAAAATAAATATAACAAAAACTTTTATTGTTTAATATTATTATTTAATATATCGATTTTTTAAAATATTTAAAATATAGTTTTTAAATAATATAAAACTTTTTATTTTTAAGTTTATAAAAATATTAAATTGTTTAATTAATATAAAATATAAATAAAAAAATATTTATTATTTTTAAATATAAAAAACAATTAAAAAATATTTTATAATTTTAATTAAAAACTATAATTTTATATTAATAAATATTAAAATAATTAAAATATTTATTTATTAGCTTTAATATTTAAACTTTAAGTTTATTATTTTTTAAAACAATATTTAAAAAAAAATTATATTATAAAAAGCTTTATAGCGTAATTATAAGCTATATATAGTAAAAACTATTTATATTAAAGTTTTTTTTTAAGTTTTTTTAAAAAAATAATAAAGTTTAATTGTTTTATTATAACGCTTTATATATAAAAAACAAATAGTTAAAAAGCTTTTTTTTACGCTTTATATATTAAATAATGTGCTAATTTTTGCTAGCTTTTAGCGGCCTATACTTTTACGTTAGTACCTTATTTTGCGTTAGTGTTATAGCTTAGCAAAATAATTAACAGGGTAGCAAAGTAGCCAAATATAATAAGTCGGTTATTAACAATTACGCATTTTACTAAAAAGCTATACTAATAGCTATTTAGCAACTGTTTATAGCTGTTAATATACAGTTGTAAGTATATAATAATAAGATTAAAAATAATAAAAAAAAAAGTAGTAAGCTATATATAGCTTATGTGGTTTGTTTTTCTTTGTAGTAAAAAAAGGTTGTTTTTTACTATTTTAGCTTGCGTGCTAAGCTAGGCTTAGCTATTTAGTTATAGTTTAACTATTTGTTTAAATAGCTTATTTACTAGCTTTAAACTTTATATATAATATTTTATAATATTTAATAATTAATATAATATTAATTAAAATAGCTATAAAAACTAAGCTAAAAAACTATTTAATTATTAACGTTATAATATAAATCTTTAATAATAAGCAAATAAAAAAAGTAGCTAAATTAATAAAACAAATAAAAAAAGTTTAAAAAATAGTTTATTAAATAATTATAATAGCTTAAAAAAATAAAAATTATAAACAAATAAAAAATATAAGCTTATAAACTTTATTATAACTAATAAAGTTTTTTTTTAATAAAAAAAGTTTATTTATAATAATATTAATTATATAATTAAACTTATAATTTATAAAACTATTTATTATATTAAAATAATATAAATATAACTATATATTAAATATATTTAATATTTATAAAAAAAAACCTGTTTTATGTTAACTAATTATAAAAAGCAAATAATAATTTATTATTTTAATAAATATAAAAAAAAACTATTACTTAGAAAAATTAATAATAAACTTAAATATAAAGTTAATTAAATAAAAAAAGCTAAAATATTTAGTTGTTTTAAAAAATTATAATAGTAAATTTTTTAAAAAACTTATAACTTTAATAATATTTAATATTTAGTTAACAATTTAAAAAATATATTTATAGCTTTAAATAAATTTTATTAAAAATAATTAAAAAAATTTAAATTTTTAATATATTTATAAAAATAAATATATATAGCTATAATAAATAATAAATTTACTAAAAACTATAAAAATAATAATTATGCTAAAAAATTTAATATTAAAAAGCTAAAAATATATTGCTATAAATAATAAACTTTAATTTAACTTTTAATTAAAGTTTTAATTTTAATAAAAAATAATATAATAATTTAAAATAAACTTATATTTAATAAATTATATAATTATATATATAATAAAAAAATAATACAACAATTATGCTATTTTTTTTTTTTTAATAGTTAATTTTTAAGTTTATTACTGCTTAAAGCAATATATAAAAAAAAAATTATATTATAAAAAGCTTTAATAGTATATTTATAAGCTATATATAATAAAAACTATTTAAACTTAAGCCTTTTTTAAGTTTTTTAAAAAAAGTAGTAAAGTTTAATTGCTTTATTATAACGCTTTATATAAAATATAAATAATTAAAAAAGTTTTTTTTACGCTTTATATATTAAATAATATACTAATTTATGCTAGCTATTAACAGCTTATATTTTTATATTAGCGGCTTGTTTACAGCAGTATTATGCTTAGCAAAGCAATTAACAAAGCAATAAAATAGCCAATATATAATAATTTAGTTGTTAGCAGCTATATATACTGCTAAAAGCTATATTAATAGCTATTAGCAGCTGTTTGCAGCTGCTAGTATATAGTTATAAATAATCGGTTATATAAAAAAAGCAAGCTATATATAGCTTATATATAGCTTGCTCCCCTTTTGTACAGAAAGGTTGTTATTTACTTTTCTGCTTGCGTGCTAAGCTTTTAGCTTAGCTATTTAGTTGCAGTTTATTTACTTGCCTAAGTGGAAAACAATTATGCTATTAATAAATTTTATATACTTTATTATATATATATATAATTATATATATTTATATATAGCTATAAGCTATTTTTATATTTTTTAATAGTTAAACGTTAAGTTTATTGCTGTTTAAAACAATATATAAAAAAGAAACTATATTATAAAAAGCTTTAATAGTATATTTATAAGCTATATATAGTAAAAACTATTTAAACTTAAGCTTTTTTTAAGTTTTTTAAAAAAGGTAATAAAGTTTAATTGCTTTATTATAGCTTTATATTATATAAACAAATAGTTAAAAAGTTTTTTTTACATTTTATATATTAAATAATATGTTAATTTATGCTAGCTATTTAGGGCTTATATTTTTGCATTAGCAGCTTATTTATATTATTATTATATCTAATAAAGCAATTAATAAAGCAATAAAATAGCTGTATATAGTAGATTTAATTATTAACAGCTATATATATTGTTAAACGGTTATACTAATTTTTTGCTAGCAGCTATATATAGCTATTAATATATAGTTATATATAATTAATTATATAAGCAAAAAGCTTAGCTATATATATAGCTTATATGTGGCTTACTTTTTGCTTTTATATAAAAAAGTTGTTATTTACTTTTTTGTTTGCTTGCTAAGCTTTAGCTTAGCTATTTGGTTGCAGTTTATTTATTTGCCTAAGTAAACTATTTTTATATTTTTTTTTTTTTTTAGCTTAAAATTTTCGTTTATAAAATTAATAAACTAGCATTTTGCTATATAACAAGCATAATATATATAAAGTTTAAAGCTAACAAATAAATGTTTTAATTATTTTAATGTTTATTAATATAAAATTATAGTTTTTAGTTAAAGTTATAATTTGTTTTTTTAATTGCTTTTTATATTTAAAAATAATAAATATTTTCGTTTTTAATAAATAAGTTTACAAAATAAATAAAACAAAAGTTATTTATAGTTTTTAATTTTTTGCTATTATTATTATAACTTAATTAAAAAAAAAGTTTTTTGTTTAAAATTAATATATTAATATACTTTTTACTTTTTTGCTTATTTATTTACTTTTTTTTTATTTATTTATTTATTTACTTAGTTTTAAATATAAACAATAACATTAGTAAAAAAATTTAACAAACGCAATATACGTTTATATTTAAATTAGCTTAATATAAAAGTCGAAATAGTATTATATATTTATTTTTTTAAAAAAATTAAAATAGCTTTTAAAAAACTAATTAATTTAGCTAATAACGTTTATAAAAAAATAGCTTAGTAAACTAAAAAATTGTTTAGTATAATAGTAATAGCGGTTAAAAAATATAGCTAATACTAATAATAATAAAACAAAACAAAAAACAAAATAATTTTATATAGTTTAAAACTTTTATTATAGTTATTTTTAAAATTTATTTAAATAACTATATAATATTTATATTAAGTTTATATTTTAGCTATATTTTAGCTATATCCTAGTATATTATAGCTATATTTTAATATATGCTAGCTATATTTTAATATATGTTAGCTATATTTTAATATATTTTAGTTATTTTATATTATTTTAGTTTTTGTTTATTATTATTTTAATATTTAGTTTACTATTATTTTAGTATATTTTAATATATATTTTAAGTTTATTTTAATTAGTTATAGCCGTTAAAACTATTAAAAACTATATAAAGTTTTTGCCGATATAATAATAAATATTAACGTATTATTAATTAGCAAATAATAAAATAATATAGTTAATAATAAACTTAAAGTATATAAAATATTATAATAATAAAATGTAATAATAAGTAGTTAAAAAGTAATAAAGTGTTAGTTAGGTTAAAAAATAGTATAATAAATGAAAAAACATAAAAATAAAAGTTTTTTTACTTTTAAACGTAAAAGCTTTTAGTATTTTTTTGCTTATATTTTATGCTAGTTAAATAGTTTAATGTTTTTATAAACTTAATAATAAAAAACTTTACGTTATTTAAAAATTAATATATTAAGCAATAATATTAAATAATAAAAGTTTTTATTATATTTATTTTATACTTTAATAAAACTATTATTATTTTATTAAACATATTAATAAAAGCTTATATATAGTTATATTTATGTTTATTTAATAATATATTTTTATTATTTATTATTATATACTTTTAAATATTTTAAAATACTAATATAAAATATAATAACTTTAAAGTTTTATTTTTTAATTATTTGTTTTTATAATAACTATAATAATTATTTATATAATAATATATATTATATTTTTAAAAAAAACTAATAATAAGCTTTTTTTATAGCTTTAATAAACTTATTTTAATTTTAATATATTATTAAAACTAGTTTATAAACATTTTATAATAAAATAGTTTAAAAAAACTTTTTTATTTTAATTTAATTTAAATATTTATAATTTATTTTTATAATTTTTTAGTTTTTATTATTTGTTTTTTTAAATAATTAAATTTATTAAATTAGCTTTTTAAAAATAAAATTAATATTTAGTTTTTTAACTATTTTAATAATTTTTATTAATATAATTAAACTTTTAATTTATTTTAGTTTAATTAAAACAAATATATATTTTTGTTTTTTTTTAGCTTTTAGTATTAAAAAATTAATAGTTTTATAAAATAATATATTTATAATTATATTTTTTTTATTTAATTAATATTAAAAAATAATATTAAAGTTATTTTAAAAGTTTGTTTATTTTATTTGTTAAATAAATAATACTTTTTTTGCCATTTAAGCAAATAGTTAAACTATAACTAAATAGTTAAGCTTAGCTTAGCACGTAAGCTAAAATAGTAAAAAACAACCTTATCGTAAAAGAGAGCAAGCTATATAAGTTATATATAGCTTATTACTTTCTTTTTTTATTTTTTAACCTTACTATTATATATTTTATAACCGTATATTAACAGCTACATATAGCTGTTAGCTAACAATTAATTTAGCTGCTTAGCAATATATATAGCTATTAATAATTAAAGCTTACTATGTTTAGCTATTTTACTGTTTTATTAATTGTTTTGTTAGGCATAATATTATTACAAACAAGCTGCTAACAAAAAAATACAAGCCGCTAATAGCTAGCAAAATATTAATATTATAATTAACTTACAAAGCGTAAAAAAGCTTTTTAATTATTTGTTTTTTATATAAAGCACTATAATAAAACAATTTAAGCTAACTTTTTTCTAAAAAAAAAAATTTAAAAAAAGCTTAATTTAAGTAGTTTTTATTATATATAGCTTATAAATATACTATAAAGCTTTTTATAAGATAGTTTTTTTTAAAATATTATTTTAAATAGCAATAAACTTAAAGTTTAAATATTAAATAATATTTTTAATAATATTTTTAAAAATATTTATTTTAATTTAAATTCTTATGTTAAATTTAAAAAATATAATTTTTAAAATAATATTTACTAGTTGTTTTAAAGTTTTCAAAACTTTTAGCTATTTAAGTTTTAGTTTTTATAATATTAACTTTTTTAATAATTAGTTTAAAAGTTTTATTATTTTATTAATATAATATATAAATATTTATATAAAATTATATAATTTTAAAAATAATTAAATAAATATTAAACTTTTTAAGTTTTTAAATTTTTAGTTTATAATTATTTTTATTTTATAAAAATTAATTTAAATATTTTTATTAAAAGCTTTAGCCTATTTATAGTCACCTAGTAATTTATGTTTTACGTATTATAATACAATTAAATGTTTATTGTTAACTAACTAACCTACTTTTAAAACTAACCGCTAAATTAAAACCTTAAGCTAGGCTTTTTATTAAGCCGCAATTTGTTAGTTAGCTATTAATAACGCTTTTAATGCCTTTTTTTTTATACAAATATATAACGATCTAAAACGAATTTACACTTAGTAAATTATATAACTATATATGTAATAAAAAAATAATAAAACAATTGCACTATTAATAACCTTTACGTACTTTACCGCATATATATATAACTATATATATTTATATATAGTTATAGGCCACTTTTGTATTTTTTTTTTTTTTTTTTAGCTTAAAATTTTTGTTTATAAAATTAATAAACTAGCATTTTGCTATATAACGATTGTAATACTATTTTAAGCTTTAAAACTTATTTGTTAATAAATATTTAATTAAATATATATTTTTTATTATTTTATATAACTAGCAAAACATAAATTAGTTATTTTAATAATTATAATTTTAATTTAATTATAATTATAACTTTTAATTTAATAATTATAATTTTAATTTTAATTATAACTATAACTTTAAACTTTATTAAACTTTATATTTAACTTATAATTTAGCGCTAAATTATTTACGAAAAAAGCAATTTATAATAGTTATAAATAAACTAAACAAATAGCTAATAATTTATTTGCTTTTATTAAAACTAAAAAAAAAAAGTTTTATAACGCTTTAACTTTTTGCAATAAAAGCAAAAAAGTTTAAATTAATATTATTAATAGCAACTTTAAAATAAAGCAGTTTAAAAAAAATATTTTATTAAAGTTTACTAGCAAAAATAATATAATAAATTAAGCTATTATTTAGCTAACGGCTAATAAAAACAAAAAGCTAACTAATTTTAAAATAAAACTATTTATTTTATAATAAAAAATCTAAAAGCTATATAAAATATTAAGCTAATAAATTTTTGCTTTTAAAAAATATGCAAACAGTATATTTTTAAAAAATGCTAATATTATTTTTTACGCTAAAAAAATAATTATATAGCTAGTATTTTAGTTATTAGCAGTTTATAAAAATAAATAATATTAATAATATAAAAATAAAGCAAAATTTAAAGCTAAATATTTAAATAAGTTTAGTAGTAATAAAAATAAATTTAATATTTAAATATATAAGCTAGTAAACAAGTTTAAAAAAAACAAACTAATGTTTTATAATAAAAAAAGCTAAATAAAATATTTATTGTTTTAGCTAAAAAAAAAACCTTTTTAATTAATTAAAACTTAATATTAATTAACTTTATAATTTTTTAATAATATAGCTAAAATAATTTAAGCTTTAATTATTGTTTATTATAATTTTAATTAAACTATTACTATTTAATAAGCTTTAAATAAATATTAATATAAACTTTTAAATAGTTTTAATATTTATAATTTTATTTTAATTTTTAATAGTTTAGCTTAAAAAGCAATAATATTTAAATTAAAATAGTTTTAACTATTATAAAAACATTTAAATATAAACTAAAGTGCTAAACTTTTTAAAGCTAATATTAATTAAACAATATTTTATAAATAGTTTTATAATAAAATAGCTAAAACTATTTATAACTATTAATATTTTTATTAATAAAGCTAAAAAAATAAAAATAAAGCTTTAGTAGCTTGCTAAAATTAAAATAATAATAAAGCTGTTTTAAAAAAATAAAATATTTTTTATGCTATAAAAACTAACTAAAACAGTAAAATTAAAAAGTTAACTAAAAAATAAAAAAAAGTTTATTAAACTAATAATATTTATTTTAGCTATAATAAAATAAGTTATATAATAAAAAACTATTTAAAAAATTAAAACGTTATTATTATATTTATTTAAACTTTGTTTAACAAAAAAAAGTTAAATAAAACTTTAAGCTTTAGTAATTTAAAAAACTAAAAAAATTAGCAAAAAACTTTTTGCTAGTTTAATTGTTTACTATAGCTAGCATAAATAGCTTAAAAAATTATTTAAATTTATATTATTTATATAAATATAAAATAACAAAAAAAATATAATAAAATTTATTGTTTTATATAATATTAAAGCTTAAATTAATTTTTTAATTAATTAAAGTTTAGCAAAAAAATTAAAACAATAAAAACAAACAAAAGTAGTTTAGCTAAAAAAGCTAATATTGCTAACTAATTATTATAAACATATTATTAAAAAAATAAAAAAAAATTTTATAATTATATTAATAATAAACAATTAAAAGTTTTTTAACTAAAAGTTTAAAATTATAAAAATAATTTATAATATTATTATTAGTTTTTATTAATTAATAGCTTAAAAAATACTTTTTAATTGCAAAAAAAAATTATTAATTATTTTATAATTTAAAAAAAACTACTTAATTTTTAAATAACCTATAAAAATATAGCATAGCAAAAAATTAAAATTATTAAAATAAAAGTTTAAATAATTAATAGTTTAAAATAATAAAGCAATTATTTAATGTTTAAAAAAAAATTATTAAATTAACTTAAATTATAAATAATAAAAAAAAATAAAATATTTTATAATATTAATATTTATAAAATATATTAACTTTTATATAAAAAAAACAAAAAAAATTATTAATATATAAGCTTTTTTTAAAAAAAAAACTAAAAAACTTTTAATAGCTAGCTAATATTATTTTTTGTTAACAAAAATTTTAAATATATTAAATTAATAAAACAACTAATTTTAAAAAAGCTAGCTTATTTAAAAAGCTTTTTTTTAAAAAAGCTTTTTATTAAACTATTATTATTAAAATTAAATTATAATATAATTTTAAAATTAAACAATAAGCTTTAAACAATTAGCTTTTTTAAATATTAAACTTTTATATAATATATATTACTAAAAAAAAAAGTTAAAAAACTTTTTTAAATAAATTTTATTAAATTATATATAAACTTAAATATAGCTTTAGTTTTTTTTATACTAAAACTTTATTTTACTAAACAATAATTTTATATAAACCTTTAATAGCAAAATTAATTTTTAAAAAACTAACTAATATAAACTTTTAATTTAAATAATACTATATATAACTATTATAATATAATAATTTATTTAAAAATTAATATTATTTAAGCTTTTAACCGATTAAAGCTTATATTATAATTTTATTATTTAATAGCGTTTTATATTTGTTTAAATATATATTAATAAAAAGTTTTATTATTTAGCTTTAAAATTAAATTAGTTTAGTAATAAAACTATATTAATGCTTAATTATATAAATTGTTTAATTAGTTATTAATATTTATATAAATAATATATTAATTTATTTAAATAAATAAAAAAATTATTAAAAACAATATAAAAAAGTAATTTTTTATTTAAATAAAATAAACTTTTAAAAAAACATTAAAAAGTTTTACTTTAATATTATTATAATAAACTATTTAAAAATAGTTTTTAAAGCTAGTAAAAGCTTTTAAATTAATTTTTATAAAATAAAAGCAATTATAAATTAAAAATTTAAAAACTTAAAAAATTTAATGTTTATTTAATTTTTTTTAAAATTATATAACTTTATATAAGTTTTTATTTATTATACTAACAAAATAGCAAAACTTTTAAACTAATTACTAAAAAAGTTAACATTATAAAAATTAAAACTTAAGTAGCAAAAAGCTTTTAAAACTTTAAAAAAACTAGTAAATATTATTTTAATAATTGTTTTTTTTAAACTTAATATAAAAACTTAAATTAAAATAAACACTTTTAAAAATGTTATTAAAAGTATTATTTAGTAAAAATAAAAAAATAAAAAATAAAAGCTTATAAGTTATTTTTTTAAAATAATAATTATATTTAAAAAAGTTTATTTAATATAAAATTAAAATCTACTAATAGTTATTTAAACTTTTAAGCACTACTATTTTAAATTAATAAATATAAAATTTTAAATAATTATAAATTATTAAGTATTAATTTATTAGTTTATAAAAAAAATATTATTTATTTAATAAATAAAATAAGTTAATTTTTTAAACAACTTTAATATTATTTTTTAATATTAATTTAGCAAAAAAAATATAATTATAAATATATTGTTTTATAAAACTATTAATTTTTTTATAGTTAAAGCTAAAAAAAAACAAAAATATATATTTGCTTTAATTAAACTAAAATAAATTAAAAGTTTAATTATATTAATAAAAATTGCTAAAACAATTAAAAAATTAAATATTAACTTTATTTTTAAAAAAGCTAATTTAGTAAACTTAATTATTTAAAAAAACAAAAAATAAAAGTTTAATAATTATAAAAACAAATTATAAATATTTAAGCTAAATTAAAACAAAAAAACTTTTTTTTAAACTGTTTTATTATAAAAAGCTTATAAACTAGTTTTAATAATATATTAAAACTAAAACAAGCTTATTAAAGCTATAAAAAAAACTTATTACTAGCTTTTTTTAAAATATAATATATATTGCTATATAAATAACTATTATAGTTGTTATAAAAACAAACAACTAAAAAATAAAACTTTAAAGTTATTATATTTTATATTAATATTTTAAAGCGTTTAAAAGTATATAGTAATAAATAGTACAAATATATTATTAAATAATCATAAATATAACTATATATAAATATTTATTAATAAGTTTAATAAAATAATTATAATTTTAATAAAATATAAAATAAATATAGCAAAAATCTTTGCTATTTAATACTATTACTTAATATATTAATTTTTTAAAATATTTAAAGTATAGTTTTTAAATAATATAAAACTTTTTATTTTTAAGTTTATAAAAATATTAAATTATTTAACTAGTATAAAATATAAACAAAAAAATATTTATTATTTTTAAATATAAAAAACAATTAAACAAACAAATTATAACTTTAATTAAAAACTGCAATTTTATATTAATAAATATTAAAATAACTAAAATGTTTATTTATTAGCTTTAAACTTTATATATAATGTTTTATAATATTTAATAATTAATATAGCTTTAATAAAAATAGCTATAAAAACTAAGCCAAAAAATTATTTAACTATTAGTATTATAAAAAAAATGCTTAATAATAAGCAAGCAAAAAAAAATAACTAAACTAATAAAACAAACAAAAAAAGTTTAAAAAGCAGTTTATTAAGCAATTATAATAGTTTAAAAAAAACAAAAATTATAAGCAAATAAAAAATATAAGCTTATAAACTTTAGTATAACTAATAAAGTTTTTTTAAGCAAAAAAAGTTTATTTATAATAATATTAACTATATAATTAAACTTATAATTTATAAAACTATTTATTATATTAAAGTAATATAAATATAGCTATATATTAAATATATTTAATATTTATAAAAAAAAAACTTGTTTTATATTAACTAACTATAAAAAACAAATAACAACTTGCTATTTTAATAAGTATAAAAAAAACTATTGCTTAAAAAAATTAACAGCAAACTTAAATATAAAGTTAATTAAATAAAAAAAGCTAAAATATTTAGCTATTTTAAAAAATTATAATATTAAATTTTATAAAAAAGCTACAATTTTAATAATATTTAATATTTAGCTAGCAATTTTAAAAATATGCTTATAGCTTTAAATAAGTTTTATTAAAAATGTTTAAAAAAATTTAAACTTTTAATATGCTTATAAAAATAAATATATATAGCTATAGCAAATAAATTTACTAAAAATTATAAAAATAATAATTATGCTAAAAAATTTAGCACTAAAAAGCTAAAAATATATTGCTATAAGCAATAAACTTTAATTTAGCTTTTAACTAAAGTTTTAACTTTAGCAAAAAATAATATAACAATTTAAAACAAACTTATACTTAATAGATTATATAACTACATATATAATAAAAAAATAATAGGACAATCGCGCTATTAATAAGCTTTACGTACTTTATTACGTATATATATAATTATATATATTTATGTATAGCTATAGGCCACTTTTATATTTTTTTTTCTTTTTTTTTTAGCTTAAAATCTTTGTTTATAAAATTAATAAACTAGCATTCCGCTATATAACAATCGTAACAAAATATAACAAAAGCCAAAACGCTAAAAATAGCTTCCTTTTTTATATAGCAATAACACCCTGCAATTAAGCCTTAAACAGCCGCAAAAACGCCTCTATTGTGCTTTTATTTTAAGCCATAGCTATTAAACCATTCAGCTTGCCGTTATACGATAAGTTAACCGATTTATATATTTATTAACCTTTTAAAATGCTTTAATAAAAACTTTTTCTTTAATATTTTTAGTTTTACGTTGGTTTATTTTACTTTAGTTTATTTTAGTTTTTATTATAGCTTTATAAAATTTTAAATATTAACAATTGTTTAAATATACAAAAAAATATATAACTATAAAATAACGTTTATAAGTATTGTTAAACCTATTAATATTTTAAGTATTAAAATTTTTAATTGCTTTTAATAATTTAAAAATAGTTTTAGCTAAAGCTTTGCTTTAAAGGTTTATTATAATATATTGTTAAGTTTAAACATTTTAGTTGTTAGTAATAATAATAGTAGTAAATTTTTTTAAAGCTATAATAATACTTAAAAAAGCTATTAAAAAAAACTTTTGCACTAGTTATTATAAAAAGTATAATAATAATAAAAATATTATAACAGCAGTAACAAAAAGTAAAAAAAATAACTATTTTATAAACAAAACTTTTGTTTACTTTTTATTTTTATAATATTTTTATGTAAATTTAAATATATATAGCATATTAAATAAAGTTTGGTTAGCAATCTTAAAACGGCTACTTTTTTGCTACTTTTCGGCTAAAGTTTAACGATTAAACGTATAATAAAAAAAAGTTTAGCTTAGTATATATATTAGGTTTATTTTTATATTAACTTTAGTGTTTTACTTTAATATAATAAACTTATTTATGCTGTAGTTAAAAGTTTAAACCTATACTTATTATAATAGCTATATAAGATAGTTTTAGTAAAGTTATTAAAAATTTATATTATATTTATATTATTTATATAAATAACTATATTATAATAACTATATATTTATTACTAACTTTATTATATAAAAATAATTAAGTGTAAAAAAAAAGCAAACATTATACATTTAACGTTTTAATAAAAATTAAACTATAATAAAAATATTTTTATTAGCTTTTAAAACTATTTTTAAATAGTTTATTATAATAATATTAAAATAAAACTTTTTAATATTTTTTTAAAAGTTTATTTTATTTAATTAAAAAAATATTTTTTTATATTATTTTTAGCAATTTTTTTATTTATTTAAATAAATTAATATATTATTTATATATATATTAATAAATTAATTAAATAGTTTATATAATTAAACATTAATAAAGTTTTATTATTAAACTAGTTTAATTTTAAAACTAAATAATAAAACTTTTTATTAATATATATTTAAATAAATATAAAATATAATTAAATAATAAAATTATAGGCTACTTAAACAAATAGTTAAACTACAACCAAATAGCTAAGCCTAGCTTAGCACGCAAGCTAGAATAGTAAAGAACAACCCCCCCCTGCTGTAAAAAAAAGCAAGCTATACAAGCTATCTGTAGCTTACTACCTTTCCTCCTGTTATTTTTAACCCTATTACCGTATACCCTACTACTATATACTAGCAGCTGCAAATAGCTACTAACGGCTATTAGTATAGCTTTTAGTAGTATATATAGCTGTTAACAACCAATTTATTATATACGGCCACTTTGCTACCTTGCTAATTACTTTACTAAGCTATAATACTAACGTAAAACAGGCTACTAACGCAAAAATACAAGCCGCTAACAGCTAGCATAAATTAATATATTATTTAACATATAAAACGCAAAAAAAAACTTTCTAACTACTTGTTTTTTATATATATAAAGCGTTACAATAAAGCAATTAAACCTTACTACCTTTTTTAAAAAACCTAAAAAAAGCTTAGTTTAAGTAGTTTTTACTATATATAGCCTATAAATATATTGTAAAGCTTTTTATAATATAGCTTTTTTTTTAAATATTGCTTTAAGCAACAATAAACCTAAAGTTTAAACATTAAATAATAAAATTATAGCTTAAGCTTTAATTAATTAAAAGTTTAAATAATATTAATTTTTAAATAAATTATTATATTATAATAGTTATATATAATATTATTTAAATTAAAAGTTTATATTAATTAGTTTTTTAAAAATTAATTTTGTTATTAAAAATTAATATAAAATTGTTATTTAAAAAAATAAAATTTTAATATAAAACAACTAAAGCTATATTTAAGTTTATATAAAGTTTAATAAAGCTTATTTAAAAAAAATTTTTAATTTTTTTTTTTAAGTAATATATATTATATAAAAGTTATATATTTATAAAAGCTAATTATATAAAGTTTATTGTTTAATTTTAAAATTATATTATAATTTAGTTTAAATAATAATAATTTAATAAAAAGCTTTTCCGAAAAAAACTTTTTTAAATAAACTAGCTTTTTTAAAATTAATTATTTTATTAGCTTAATATATTTAAAGTTTTTATTAATAACAAATAATATTAATTAAATATTAAAGTTTTTTGTTTTTTTTTAAACAACTTACATATTAATAACTTTTTTTGTTTTTTTTATATAAAAATTAATATGTTTTATAAAAATTAATATAACAAAAAACATTTTTTTTTATTGTTTATAATTTAAATTAGTTTAATAGTTTTTTTAAATGTTTAATAACCGTTTAATTATTTTACTTTATTAGTTATTTATTATAAGTTTAATATTAAAAATAAATATAATAACTAATTATATTTTATATTATAATAAAATTATTTTGTTTAAAAAAAAAAAAATTTAGCTTAACAGCTTTATTATATAGCTTTATAACTTAATTTTTTATTTGCGTACACCTAATTATAGTTATATTGTTATACTATTTGTTAGTTATATAATTGTATAGTTTTACGCTATTAAAAATAACTATTTAATAATATTGTTATTATAATTTTTTTTTTGCAAAAAAACTCGACTTAAGTTTTTTATTATATTTAAAGCTTTATATTATAAAAGTTGCTTTTAATAAGTTTATTAACTATGTTTAAAGTTAAACTAATATTTTTTAAAAAACTAATTAATATTTTTAAATAATAAAAAAATATTTTTAATATATATAATTAGTTAGTTTTAAAAGCTTTTAATTTTTATTACTTTTTTAATTATGCTAATAATAAATTATTATTAGTTATTTTTTTACTTTTGTTATATTTTTATATATATTTTTAAATGTTTATAGTTTTTTATTTTTTTTATATAAAAAATTAATTTGTTTTTTTAATAGTTTTAATTAATATTTTAGTTATATTACCGGTATGTTTTTTTTAAATTTTAATTATAATATTTTTTAAGCTTTTTTATAACATTTTTAAAATAGTTTATAAAATGCTATTTATTGTTATATTTTTAGCTAATTTATAATATTTTATAAAAAAGTTTTATATATTTAATTTATTATAATAAAACTTTTTTTATTTTTTCATTTTTTTTATTAAAGTTATTATTAATAACTTTTTTTTTAAATATAATAATTTTTGTTTTAATAATAAATTATTAAAATACTTTTATAGTCGATTAATATAAAACTATTTATTTTTTTATTATATTTTAAATAATTTTAATTTATATATATTTAAGTTATTAAATTAAACATTAATAATTTTATAATATAATTTTATTATTAAATAATTAAGTTTGTTATTTAGTTAGTTTTTTTTTTTTTTTTTTAAATATATATATATAGTTTCTTTTACTAAAGTTAAAATCTTTTTAATATTTGTTAGCTTATATTATTATTTACAGTTATACTTTTTTTATTTATTATTATATTACTTTTATATATTTTTAAGCGCATTATATATATTATTATATATTTTTTAAATTTAATCGTTTATATATTAAATAGTTCCTTAAGTTTTTAATATATGCTTTTTAATTAAATAATATTAGTAAAAATTGTTTTATTAACATTTTTATAAACAATAAGCTATTTAAAAAGTTATATAATAATAATATTTATATTATATTAAAAATAATTAATATAAAAACATAATTATTGTTTTATTTATTAATATATAGTTTTTGTTTATTTTATAGTTTGTTTATATTTTAATATAAAAAAGTTTAATTTTAAGTTATAAAATTTAAATAGTTTATTTATAAAGTTTATAATAAATTAACGTTTTTAATTGTTTATAAAACCTTTAAGCTATTTTAATAATTAATATAGTTTTTAATAATATATTTTTGCTGTTTATTAAGCTATTATAATATTTTTATAAACAATAGTTTAAATAATTTTACTAAGTTAGTTAATTATATAAAAAGCTATATTATAACATTTTTTGTTTAATAAATAGCTTTTAAAATTAATAACTAAATATTATTATAATCGCTTAAATATTAACAATAAAATTAGTTTTTTTAAAACCGTATTTTATAACATTTTTATTATTTTATAAAAATAGTTTGCTATATATTAATTTATAGTTTTTTATAATTATAGCTACTAGTATTTTTAAGCTATTATATAATATATTTTTTTTTATTAAAGTAAATAGTTATTAGTTATAAATATATTATTTTAATTATTTATGTTTATAAGTTATTTATATTAAGTATTGTTAATTGTTTTTCTATAAAATAATAAGTTATTAAATATTAATTATTTAAATTTTAGCTTATTATATTATGTTTTTTAATAATATTTATTTAAACTTTTATATGTTTAGTTAATAAATAATATTATATTAGTTAATTTTATTTTTAATAAAAAAAATGCTTTAATATTAATAATGTAAATTAATATTATTTTAATAAGTTTTTTATTTATTAAATTATAGTTTATAGTTATAGCTATTTTTATTAAGAAAAAAAAACAATTATATATTGTTTATTATATATTTGCTTATATATTTTAAATTTTTTAGCTAGTTATAAAAATATATTTGCTAAAATATTTTTAGTTTTTAGTTAATAAATAATAATAAAGTTATATTATAATATAAGCTTTATTTATTTTGTTTATTAAAAGTTAAATATTTATTTTATATTAATATATTTAAAAGTTATATAATTTATAATTATAGTAAATAGTTTTATTTATTATAAGCTTTTTAATTTTGCTTGTTAGTTTAAAAGTTTTTTAATAATTATTAATATTTTTTATTATAAATTTTATAGTTTATTTTAGTTTTTTATAATAATTAAAAAAAAAGCAATAAAGTATTATAAGTTATTTAAATTATTATATTAAAAAAATATTTTAAAATAACTTTATTTAATAAGTTAGTTTTTATTATAGTTTTAAATATATATAAAAAATATTATAATATAAGTATAAAAATTAAAGTTTTTTAAAACTTTTTAAAAATAATTTCATATTTTTTAGTTTAAATAAAATTAATATTAATATATATTAAATAGTTAAAAGGTTTAGCTATATATTTATAATTTTATATAAATTATTAATAAAAATTGCAAAATTTTTAAAAAAATTATATGGTTTAAAAAACGGCTTTCTTGTTTTTTTATAAAACTTTTTAGTATTAAATTATTTTTGTTTTAAATAGGTTAACTTTTTTACTTAAGCAAATAAATAAACTATAACCAAATAGCTAAGCCGAAGTTTAGTATAAAAATAAAAATATAAGCGACAACCTTTCTATTACAGAAAAAAAAGCAAGCTATATAAGCTATATATAGCTGAACCTTTTTTATATAACCGATTATTAATAATTATATACTAGTAGTTATATATAGCTGCTAGCAAACAATTAGTATAGCTGTTTAATAATATATATAGCTATTAATAACTAAAATCTATTATATATAGCTATTTTACTATTTTGCTAATTATTTTGCTAAGCATAATACTGTTATAAATAAGCTACTAATATAAAAATATAGGCCGCTAATAGCTAGTATAAATTAGTATATTATTTAATATATAAAGCATAAAAAAAACTTTTTAACTATTTGTTTTTTATATATAAAGCGCTATAATAAAACAATTAAACTTTATTACTTTTTTTAAAAAGCTTAAAAAAAGCTTAGTTTAAATAGCTTTTATTATATATAGCTTATAAAATATACTATAAAGCTTTTTATAATAAAGTTTTTTTTTAAATATTGCTTTAAGTAGCAATAAACTTAAAGTTTAAATATTAAATAGGTTAACTTTAATATTATTAATATTATTAATAAATTTTAAAAATTTAGTTTTTATAATATAAAATTTATATTTTTTAAAGTTAGCTTATAGTTTAGCTTTTTTTAATTATTTTAAAACTTTGTTTATATAATATTTATATTTTAGTTTATTATTAAAATAAATTAAAATATTATTTATATATATAATATAAATAACTATATATGCAATAACTATATATTTATAACCGACTTTATTATATAAAAATAACTAGGTGCAAAAAAAAGCAAACATTACGTATTTAACGTTTTAATAAAAATTAAACTATAATTATAATATATATAATATAAAATTTATTAAAATATTTTTATAAAATATTATTAATAAATTATTAAAATATAATTAGCTTATTAATTAATTTAAATAATAATATTTTTTTATTTAAACAAATAAATAAACTACAACTAAATAGCTAAGCTAAAGCTTAGTGCCTAAGCAAAATAGTAAGCAATAACTTTTTTGTTATAAAAAAAAAACAAGGTATATATAAGCTATATATAGCTTAACTTTGTTTATATAATTAATTATTAATAACTATATCCTAATAGCTATAAATAGCTATTAAACAGCTATTAGTATAGCTTTTTAGCAATATATATAGCTGCTAACAACTAAAACTTATTATATATAGCTTTTTATTGCTTTGTTAATTGTTTTACTAAGCATAATATTGCTATAAACAAGCTATTAATATAAAAATATAAGCTGCTAATAGCTAGTATAAATTAATATATTATTTAATATATAAAGCGCAAAAAAAACTTTTTAATTATTTGTTTTTTATATATAAAGCGTTATAATAAAATAATTAAACTTTATTAACCTTTTTAAAAAACTTAAAAAAAGCTTAGTTTAAATAGTTTTTATTATATATAGCTTATAAATATATTATAAAGTTTTTTATAATATAGTTTTTTTTTAAAATATTATTTTAAATAACAATAAACTTAAAGTTTAAACATTAAATAATAATATTTTAAATTAATATATATTATATTATATTTAAAAAATAATAAACGGTTTATTTTGTTTAGCTATTTTAATATATTAAAATGTTTATTAAATATTTATTTTTATATAAATTTTTATTTTTATTTATTATATTAAAGTTTTATTTATTAATAATAAAAAGTATTTGTTTTTTTATAATAAAACGTTTACTTTATAATAATTTATATATAACAATAAAATATATTTTTTTTAAACAAACAATGTTAAAGCTATTTATAATACTATTATAAATTTAATAAAACTTTTAGCTAAACTTTTATAAATATATTTATAGCAAGTTTTTGTTTTTTTAAATAATATAATAATTTATTTTTAGTTATAATAATAATAAGTTATTTAATATAGCTTTAATAGTTAAACTTTAAGTTTATTACTATTTAAAATAATATTTAAAAAAAAAACTATATTATAAAAAGCTTTATAGCATATTTATAAGCTATATATAGTAAAAATTACTTAAACTAAGCTTTTTTTAGGTTTTTAAAAAAAAAAGGTTAGCTTAAATTGTTTTATTATAGCGCCCTATAAAAACAGGTAGTTAAAAAAATTTTTTGCACTCTGTAGGTTAACTAATGCGCTAATATTTTGCTAGTTCTTAGTAGCTTATATTTTTATATTAGCAGCTTGTTTATAGTTATATTATGCTTAGTAAAACAATTAGCAAAGCAATAAAATAGCCGAATATAGTAAGTTTTAGTTATTAGCAGCTATATATATTGCTAAGCAGCTAAACTAATTGTTAGCTAGCAGCTATATATATTGCTAAGTAGCTAAACTAATTGTTAGCTAGCAGCTATATATAGCTACTAATATATGGTAGTAAGTATATAATAATAAAGTTAAAAATAACAAAACAAAAGATAATAAGCCATAGGTGGCTTATATAGCTTGCTTTTTTTGCGGCAAAAAAAGGTTGTTTTTTACTATTTTTGCTTATATATTAAGCTAGGCCTAGCTATTTAGTTGTAGGTTATTTATTTGCTTAGGTGGTTATTTAATATAGCGTTATTAAATATATTTAAATATTTATAGTATATTTTTAAAACAAGCTTTAGCGCTACTTTATAAAATCTTTGCTTATTATTAAATAAAAAGCTTTTTTTTTTTGCTTGTAATAATATTGTTAAGTTTATATAAAATTGTAATTTTATATTTAATAGTTAATTTATTTTATATAATAATTAAAAAAGCATTAGCTTTAATTGTTATAATTTTAATTAATTAATATTTATATTATTTAATTATATTTTATTATAACTTATAAAAACTTTTAATATTATATAGTTATTTTTTAAGCAAAGTTTAAATTAATTGTTTATTGTTTAAAACTATAAATATATAGTTTTTTATAATAAATATTTATTTTATTTAATATATGTTTTATATTATATAATTAGCTTTTATATTAAAGTTTATATATAAAACTTAAAAAATTATAATTAAAATAACTTTATTAAAAAAAGCAAAAAAAACTAATAGCTAAAATAAACTTTTTTTATTTTAGCTATATAATTTAATTTTATATTTAGCTTTTAAGTATATATAATTTATTTTAGCGCTTTTAGCTTAAATAACTATTTTAATACTTTTTATTTTTTTTGTTTATTAGCTACTTTTATTAGTTAGTATTTTTTTAATAGCTAAAGTTAATTTTTAACTTGTTAGCTTTATTTATTAAAATTTTTAAAGCTTAATATTTAAAATACTAGGTTATAAAATATAATAGCTTTTTTTTTTAAACTATTAATAAATATATTATAATAATTAAAATATTTTTTATTAATAATAATATATTTAATATAGTTTTTTTTTATATATAAAAATATATTTATAATATTATATTTATTATTTAAATAGTTTTTTTTGCTATATTTAAATATTATAATAAAGTTAAACTTTATAATTTAGTTAAATTATAAATATATTATTACTTTTATAACAAAAATTATATTAATTAATAAATATATATTTGTTTTTATATTAGTTAAAGCTTTAGTAAAAACAATAAGTTTATTAAACGTTATAGTATAGTTTATAAAAAAAAAGTTTTTTTTTAATAGTTTTTTAAAAAAGTTAAAAAATATTTTTTTATATTTATTTATATTTATTATTAATATATATATTTGTTTAAAAAAAAGTTTAATTGTTTTAAACTATATTTTTTAATATTATAAATTTATTTTTTAATTAATTTTTTTTTATAACTTTAATAATAATAATATTAATATATATTTTATTTAATAGTTAAACTTCGGGTTTTATTGCTGCCTAAAGTGGTATGTAAAAAAGAAACTATATTACAGAGAGCTTTATAGCGCATTTATAGGCTATATATAGTAAAAACCACCTAAACCTAGGCCTTTTTTAGGTTTTTTAAAAAGGGTAGTAAAGTTCGATTGTTTTATTGCAGCTGCTATAGCCAAATAGTTAGAGGGTTCTTTTTGCGCCCTGCATGTTAGATAACGCATTAATTTATGCTAGCTGTCGGTGGCCTGTATTTCCGCATTAGCGGCCCGTTTGCGGCTGTGTTGCGCCCGGCAAAGTAATTAGCAGGGCAGTAAAGTGGCCAATATACGATAATTCGGTTGTTAGCAGCTGCATATACTGCTAAAAGCTGTACTAATAGCCGTTAGCAGCTGTGTGCAGCTGCTAATATACGGTTGTATAAAATCGGTTATATAAGCAGGAGGCTTAGCTACATGTGGCTTGTGTGTGGCTTGCCTTTTTACTTCTGTATAGGAAGGTTGTTGCCCACCTTTTTGTTCGCTTGCTAAGTTTCGGCTTAGCTATTTGGTTGCAGTTTATCTACTTGCCCAGGTGGAAATATATATTTTATTTAATTATTTAAATTTAACTTTTAATAAACATATAATATTTTAATATTTATATTTATAATAAATAAAATATAAGCTTCGGCTTATGTTTAGTTATTTAGTGATTTATATTTTATGTATTATAGTATAATCGAATGTTTATTGTTAACTAAGCAACCTAGCTTTTTGTTAAGCCGCAATTTGTTAGTTAGCTATTAATAACGCTTTTAATGCCTTTTTCTTTATATAAAAAGCTAAAACGCTAAAAATAGCTTTTTTCCTTAATATTAAACCTGCATTCTTTTGTTTGCATAACAACAACGTTTTTTAATTAAGCTTTAAACAGTTAGCTATTAAGCTATTTAGCTTGCTGCTATATAACAAGTTAACCGATTTATATATTTGTCGACTTTTTAAAATGCTTTAATAAAAACTTTTTTTTTAATATTTTCGATTTTACGTTAGTTTATTTTGCTTTAGTTTATTTTAGTTTTTATTATAGCTTTATAAAATTTTAAATATTAACAATTGTTTAAATATGCAAAAAAATATATAACTATAAAATAGCATTTATAAATATTATTAAACTTATTAAAGTTTTAGGTATTAAAATTTTAAATTGCTTTTAACGATTTAAAAATAGTTTTAGCTAAAGCTTTGCTTTAAAGGCTTGCTATAGTATGTTGTTAGTAATGGTAGTAATAGTAAGTTTTTTTTTAAAGCTAAAATAATACTTAAAAAAGCTATTAAAAAGGACTTTTTTACTAGTTATTATAAAGCATATAGTAGTAATAAAAATGTTATAATAGCAGCAATAAAAAGTAAAAAAAATAACTGCTTTATAAGTAGAGCTTTTGTTTATTTTTTATTTTTATGGTATTTTTATTTAAATTTAAATATATGCAGCATATTAAATAAAGTTTAATTAACAAGCTTAAAATAGCTACTTTTTTATTACTTTTTTTGCTAAGGTTTAGCGATTAAGCGCGTTAGTTTTTTTTTTTTATATGTTGCTAGCGATTTATAATAAAGAAAAGTTTAGCTTAACGCATACGCTAGGTTTATTTTTATATTAACTTTAGCGCTTTGTTTTAGTATAACAAACTTACTTATGCTGTAGCTAGAAGTTTAAAGCTACACTTATTACAATAGCCATATAGGATAGTTTTAGTAAAGTTATTAAAGATCGATATTGTATTTGCATTACTTATGTAGTAAAAAAACTATATAGCAATAACTATATATTTATAACCGATTTTATTATATAAAAATAACTAGGTACAAAAAAAAAGCAAGCGTTGCATATTTAACGTTTTAATAAAAATTAAACCATAATAAAAAGCTATAATAATAAATAAAATATTTGCTAGTTATAATTAGTTATTTTGCTTATTTAAAGCTAAGTTTTTTATATATAATAGGTTAAGTTATAGCAGTTTTTAAAACAAATATACTAAAGTAGTTTAAATTGTTTTAAATATTTTGTTGTTTTTTGCTTTTTTTTTTTTTTTTATTATGCTATTTTTATTTTTCTTTATATAAAGTGAAAGTTCGGCTAAAATTACGTAATTTCTTTTTTTTTTTTTATAACTTAGTTATAAAAAAGTTTTTATATTATTAATAATTATATATTTAAATATATTTATAATAAATAATAAAAATAATACTTTTATTATATATTTTTTTAATATTTAACTTATTAAATTATTTTAATAGCTTGTTATATATATTTTTTTAAACTTGTAAAAGTTTATATAATAATTTAAAACAAACTTATACTTACTAAATTATATAACTATGCACGTAATAAAAAAATAACAAAACAATTGCGCTATTATTAAGCTTTATGCATTTTACCGCGCATATATATAACTATATATATTTATATATAGTTATAAGCCACTTTTGTATTTTTTTTTTTTTTTTAGCTTAAAATTTTTATTTATAAAATTAATAAACTAGCATTTTACTGTGTAATAATTATAATACTATTTTAAGCTTTAAAACTTATTTGTTAATAAACATTTAATTAAATATATATTTTTTATTATTTTATATAACTAGCAAAACATAAATTAGTTACTTTAATAACTATAACTTTAACTTTAATTATAATTATAATTTTAAACCTTTTTAAACTTTATATTTAATTAATAATTTAATGCTAAGTTATTTATAAAAAAAATAATTTATAATAGCTATAAAGAAGCTAAATAAATAGCTAATAATTTATTTGCTTTTATTAAAATTAAAAAAAAAGTTTTATAAAACTTTAACTTTTTATAATAAAAGTAAAAAAGTTTAAATTAAAGCTGCTAATAGCAATTTTAAAATAAAACACTTTAAAAAAATATTTTATTAAAATTAGCTAGCAAAAATAATATAATAAACTAAGCTATTATTTAAATAATAGTTAGCAAAAACTGTATAGCAATAACTGTATATTTACAACCGACTTTATTATATAAAAATAACTAGGTGCAAGAAAAAGGCAAACGTCGCGCATTCGACATTTTAATAAAAAATAAACTATAATATAATAAAATATATAATTATATAACTATTATTAACTATTTTATTATATATGTATAACTAAATATAAAAAAAAACAGGTATAATATATTAAACATTTTAATAAAAGTTACACTATTATATAATAAATTTTATTTTAGTTTTATATATTTTAATTTTTTTTTAAAGTTTTTTAATATATATATATACTTAAATTATTATTTATTATATAATAATATTATTTTTTGTTTTTATTATTTCTACGTTTATATTATATATATATATTTTGTTTATTTCTTTTTATTTTTTTCGATGTAAGTTTTATTAATTTTTAAGTAGGCTTTTTTAAAGTAGGCTTTTCTAGGGTAGGCTTTTCTAAAGTAGGCTTTTCTAGGGTAGGCTTTTCTAAGGTAGGCTTTTTTAAAATAAGCTTTTTTAAAGTAAGCTTTTCTAAAATAAAGCTTTTAAAGTAAGTAGTTATTAAAATAAATAATCGTTAAAGTAAATTATATAACTATTTAGGCAGCAGCTTTAGTAGCTAACATTTTTTATTACAACCGCTATTAATCTACTAAAACAATAGCTATATAAGTATAACTAGCATTAATTAATATATAATTAAAAAAGCTATCGAATAGTACTAGTTGTACTAGTATGCAATATATAGCCGTTAAAAAATATAAGTTGCAAAATCGATTTTTTTCTTTTGGTTAAAAACCACTTATAAAGTGTTTAATTTTGTAAAAAAAAGCCTTAAAAAAAGTTTGGTAATTAGCTTTTATATAGTAGTTTTTAGCGGTTTTAAAGTATATATAATAGTAAGTTAATAAATAAAAGCTTAGAAGTTAGTAAATAAAAGCCTAAAAGTTAATAAGTAAAAGCTTAAAAGTTAGTAAGTAAAAGCCTAAAAATTAGTAAATAAAAGCTTTAAGTAAAATTTTATATAAAAAATAGGTTAAAAAGTTTTTTTACGTTAAATTTTTTAAGCTTTATAAAACTTAAAAAAAATATAGTTTTATAAGTTGTTTTAATAAATCTATTATATAAATTTTTTTTTAAAAACTAATATTATAAATAAAAAGCTTTTAAGCTATGTTTTAAACCTAAGTAAAGTTAATAAATATATAAAATAAGTCGATTATTTAAGTATAAGTTTAAACAGTAGTATATTTTTTTTATAGGTTTTAGTAAACTTAGTAAGCAAGCAGTATTTAACTATAGTAATTTTAATAGCTTTTAAAAATTATAGTACTTTTAGCTATTACTATTACTATAACTTTAGTAGCTTTTAAAAATTATAGTACTTTTAGCTAACGCTATTATTATAACTTTAATAGCTTTTAAAAATTATAATACTTTTAGCTATTGTTGTTGTTATTTATAAAAGGTTTAATATATACTACTGTTATTATTAAATATACTATTTTATAAGCTATAGTATATAAACTTATTTATTTTTTAGTTAAAGCACTTAGGTTTTTATAGGTTTTTTATTTGCAAAATGCTTATTAGCTTATTTAACTTTGTTTAAAAAACTATTTGCTAATAAGCAAGCTTAATAAGCATTAACTTTTTTAAAAAAGCTTTTTATAGCGTTTGCTATTTAGAATATACAGTAGTTATTAAGCATATTTTTTGCTTTAGCAGCTTTATTTAAGCTTTATATATTACTAGCTTTTAGCTAAAACTTATATTAAATATTAAAAAGTATACTTTTAGTAGTTATTATTATGCGCTATTAAATTAAACGCTTTTTTTTAAAAGCTGTAAGTTTTATTATTGTTAACTATATTACAGTTAACGTTTTATATAGCAAACTAGCGTTTTAAAAAATTTAAAAAAGAAAATTAAAAAGCAGTATAGTATAATAAGCTTTGCTTTAACTACTAAGCTGTTGTTTGCTAGGCTTATTTTTATAGAACATAAAGTAAACGTTTTTACTTTATAGGCACTAATTTAACGCGCTTAACTATAACTAATTTTTTTATGCTGCAAAGTATAATTGGTTAACTTTAGTATATAATAGTTATTTAGTTAATTTTACTAATAATTATATGCTTGTTTTAAAAATTAAGCTATATATATTTAAGTATAAGCAATTATATAATAAAACTATAAATAGTTTATTAAATTAGTTATTGTTTATTTAATAATATTTTATTATTTAAATAACCGTAGTAATTTTAAAGCTAATATATGCTAAAGATTTTAACTTACAAAAAAATATATTTATTAAATTAAAAACTAATATTTTTTAAAGCTTTTAAGTAATTTATAATAACTTTTTAAATTGTATAGCTTTATGCTAATAATAGTTTATTTAAATTTTTGCTTTATTAATTTTCAATAGCAAAGTTTTAGTTTACTATAATTATAATAAATAACAAAAAGTTAAAGCTTAATTTTAAAAAAAAAGCTTAAAAAATAGCTATTATATTTAAAAAAAACAGCAAGCATATAAATTATTTAATTTTAACATAAAAAAATAGTAATAATAAATATTAATATAAAGCTTTTTTAAGTTTTATAATTAAAATAAATATAATTTAAATCTTTTAACGAAAAACAATTAAAAAGCAAGTTTAATGCTAGTAGCTATAGTAATTTTAGCTTTAATAGTATATATTAAAGTTATTATAGTTAAAAAGCTTATAGTTAAACTTTAAACTTGGCTGGCCAGTTTGTTTTACTATATGTATTAGTTTAGCTAGGTTTTTTTTTTTAAAAAGTTTTATGCTTTTTATTAAGTATAGTAAAAAACTAAAACTTTTATTATAAAAAAATTAAAATGTTTAAAGCAAGTATATGTTTAAATATATTAGCATAAAATAATAAAATAAAATATATAGTTTTATTTTGTTAGTTTTTAAAACTATTATAATAATTAATAAAAACATTTAAAAATATTAATATTTAATTATTAAAAGTAAAATTTTTAAATTTATTAAAAACTAACTACTGCAAAAATATTTATTAAAAATATTTTTATTAATTAAAAACAAAAATTAAAAAATTAAAAATAATTAAATATTATTATAGTTTTAATTATAAACTATGCTAACTAAAAATCAAACAATATTATTTTTTAATTTGTTTAGCACTTTATAAAAAATTAAAGTTTTTAAGTTTTAAAAAAAGTATAGTTGCAAAGCTAAAACTTAAAAAAATTAACGGAAAAATACTATTAAAAGTAAAGCCTACAGTTTAATTTAACTTAATATAAAAAAATTTATTAAATTTAAATATAATAAAAACTAACAAATTAAAAGCTTTTTTTTAATTTTGTAAGTAGTAGTATATAGCTATTTTTAGTTAGTAGAATAATTTGTTTGCTTAATTATAATAATAAATAAAACATTTATTTGCTAAATAGCCTATATTGCTTTAATAGTATGCTAGCTTTTTAAAAAAACTATCTGCTTAAGCAAATAAAAATTAAATATAATAATAGGTTTATAATACTTTTAAATGTTTTAAACCATATATATATTATACTAACAAAAATAGCGAATATTTTTTTAGTAAAAATATTTAAATAATTTTATTAAACTTTGTTATGCTAAAAATAAAGCATTATAATTATTATTTTTTAATAAAAAATTTTTAGTAAGCATAAATTATTAATTTGCGTTAATTATATTTTTGCTTTTTATATATACTGCTTATTGTTACTACCGATTAAATAGCTTAGTAAAATTTTTAAACTAGCCTAAAAAAGTCGGATATAATACTTTAAAGCTAAAAAGCTATTTAAACTTAGTTATTTAAAAAAAATAAAAGTTATAATAAAGTTTTTATTAGTAAACTAGCAAAAAAATTATTAAAAAGTTTTTATAATTTTTAAATTTTTATAAATATACTTTTTATTGCTTTAGCAAGCTTTAGCTTACTTTATAACGCTTTTATACTATAAGGCTTGCTTTAGAAAAGTGCTAAAAAAATCTGCTAGTAGCTTATAAAACTTTGTTTAACATTAAATTTTAAACATATAACTAAATAAGTTAAAATTTTTAATAATAAATTTTTTAGTTTTAATATTAATAAAAAATGCAGCAAAATATAATAAATAATATAAATTGCAAAATTTAGTAAATTATTAAATTTTTAAATATATATTATGCTTATTAATATTTTAATAAGCATGTTTATTTAAGCGTTATTTTAACTTTTAAACTTTTGTTGTTTAACGTTAAAAGCTTATAGTAGTATAGCTTTTTAAAGTTAGTAGTATAATTAGTTTATACTTTAAACGTAATATATTTTTTTATTTTATTTATAGCTAAACTGGTTTTTTGCTATAAAATATTTTAATTTTTAAAAGTTAACTTTAAATTAAATAAAAATATCTGCTAAACTTAAGTATATTAATAAGCAAAAAAAAAAAAACTAACAAAAATTGTTTTAGTAATAGCAAATAAAATAATAATAGCTTAAATTTAAAATTTAGCCTTTAAGTTTAAATTATAATTTATAAAAAATACTTTTAGTATAATGCTTTTTAAATTTTTTAAAATAAAACGTTTTAAAAAATAAAAGCTTTATATAGTTAAATATTAAGCTTTTATAAAGCTTTTTTAATAAGTTAAATAGTTTAAAAATATTATTTTAAATAAAAAGTAAATTTTTTTTAAAGCTAAATATTAGCTAAAAACTAATAACGTATAAATAAAGTAATTAAAAAATAAAAAGCATTTAAAAAAAAAAATTAAATAGCATATAAAATTATTAAAAAAAAAGCGTTTGCAACTAAACTTTTTTTTAGCAAATTATTTAGTGTTTTTACTAGTATACTTTGCTAGGTTTAAACTAGTATTAGTTTTTATAAAAAAATAAAAGCTTTAAAAATATAGCTTTTTTAAAAGTGTTATAGCTTTTTATATAATATTTTTATAAAAACTAAAAACTGCACTTTTAGCAAAAATGCTAATATAATAGTTATTAACAACTTGTTTTAAAATATAAACTAAAAAATTAAACATTTGTATAAATATTTAAGTATTAAACCTTTATATATAATAAAAATAAACAAAAGTAAAAACTTTTATAAGTATATTATTAACCGATTTTAATATTTTTAAATAAATTTAAATAAAAGTATAACTATTTAAACTTAAAAAATAATAAACTATATATAAATAAAATAAAGCTAAAAAAAACTTTAATAAAAGCTTATAGCAGTTTTAATATATAAATTAATTGTTAAATTTGCGTATAAAAGCAAAAAACTTATTAAACTATTTAATAGCTAGTTATTACTAAAGTTTTTTTTAAAATAGCAGTATTGTTTTTTAGTTTTATAAAATAAAACAAATAATTAAAAACTTAAAAGCATTTTTTAGCTTTTATTTATTTTTAAATTTTAAATATATAAAAAGCTTTTATTATTTAATTAAATATAAATATTTAAATATACTAATATTAATAGGCTATTTTTAATAAGCAAAACTAGCAATATAAAATAAACTAAACATAAAGTTAAAATATTAAAATAAACGCTTATTAAATACTATAAAAAATATTAATATATTTAAATAATAAAATAATAGCTATAAAAGTTAAAATTTGCTAAAAACTATATAATAATTTATTTATTAAATATATTAGCCTTAAAAATAAATAGCATTTAAATATTTTATTTATATTTTATTTTTAAAGTAAAAATAATGCTTTAAAAAGTAAGCAGCTATAAAAATTAATAATAAAGCCTAAAATGTAAGCTTAAATTAAACAGCTTTTAGTGCAAATTTTAATAAAAATAGTAAATATTTTAATAAAAACTTAAAAAACTAAAGTAAAAAAAAGTTTTATATAAATAGCAGTTAAATATAAGTTAGCTAATTTTAAACTATAAAAAAGTTCTATTTTAAAATAAACATTTATATTTTATATAACAAAAAAAAAGCTAGTTAATATTTTAGCGCTTAAATTTAAGTTTTATATAGCAATATAACTAAACATAGAAATAACAGTAAAAGCTTTAAGCAAAGTTTTTTTTTTTTTTTAATAGTTTATTATTTTAAAATTGGTTTGTTTAAAGCTAAAGTTTAATAGCTAAAAAAGCTTAATATTTTTATTAAGTTTAGTATGCTTTTAATATTTTTTAAAAATCTGCAAAAAAAAATAATTTTTAAGCTAAATTATACTTATAACTACAGCAAGTTTTTAAAATAAACAGCTTTTAGTTAATAAAATAATATAAATAAAAAAAATTAGCAAAATAAATCTATAACTTTAAAAAAAAAATTAGCTTTAAAAGTTAAACATATTAAGCCTTTAGTAAACAGCTTAAAAACAAATTGCTATTAGCTAAACAACCGGCCGGCAGCTTTTAGTATTTAAGTTTTAACGCTTTTAGCAAACTTTAGCCGTTTAGCGTATAGTTAACAACTAACTTAAAACTAGTACAAACAAAAAAAATCTAACTGTTTAATTAAAATATAGCATTACAATAGTTAAAAAATAATATTAACACAATATAATTTTTGCTTAGTACTTTAAATGTTAAAATAAAATAATTTAACTAAGTATAAATAAATAGCAAAAATAACTATAATTTAAAAAAAACACTTTAAAAACTTTTTATAGCTATTAAAGTAAAAGTTAAACAGCATAAAAAATAACTATTAGTAAATAAAAAGATTTTTTATTTGCAATATTGTTAAATTGCAAAAACTTTTTAAAGCTTTTATTTATTACAGCTTATTAAAAAATAAAGTATAGCACTAAAATAATAACTTTAAAAATAATAATAACAACAAAAATATACTAATAAATAATTTATAGCTAAGTTTTATATTTTAAAGCTTATATATATTTAATATAAGCTATAATACTAAAATATAAATATAGTTTAACAACTAAATATTAGTAAGTTTTAAGCAAAACAGCTATAATATACTGCAGTAGTATTTAATAAAAAGCTTAAAATATAATTTAATAATTTGCTAAAAAGCTTATTTATAATAGCTTTTAAAGTAGCTAAATGCTTTATTATTTAATTAATAATGTATATAAATAAATTAATAAAATTTTTATTGTTTTTATTTATTATTTAGCAAAACTATAGCTAAAAAAACAAGCTTAGCAAAATTAGCAAAAAAAAAAAACCTTATTAAGCTTAACTTTAGTTTAATATTATAAAAAAACATAAAAAATATAAAATAAATAAAAGCTTTAGCGCTAGTAAAATATTACTATTTTTATTATTTTTTTATTTATTTAATAAAATAAAGCTAAATTTTTGTTTAACTTTTAGTTTTAAGGTTTTTTATAGGCCAACTTAAGTTAAAAACATTATTAAATAAAAAGTTTAGCTAAAGCAGTATATTTATTAAACTATAATATAAATATTTAAAAAAAAACTTATAGAAAACAGAAATTTCTAGTAAAACAAAAAAGTAAAAGTTTTTTTAATTTTAATTTTTAGTATAAATATAAACTATAAAAATATAGCTTATTAATTTTTTAGTTTTTTAAAATTTAAAGCTAAAAATATTAAAAAAATTATTATAAAAATAAACTTAATATTTTAATATATTTTTATAATACTTATATAATTTTTGTTTTAAACTTGCTGTTAGTAAGCAAATTTAATTTAGTATATTTTATATACGTTAAAATATATAGCTAAAGTAATAGCTATTAAATGCTATTTTAGTAATATTTAACTAAGCAAAACACTTAAATATAAAAAAAATTTTTTGCTTTATTTAGTAAACAAGTTAACAATATTAAACTTTTATAATAATACCTATAAATAAAATAGTATACTAGTTATAAGTAATAATTTATTAATAATAAAACAATTTGTAGCTTAATTAGGCCTAATGCTTAAAAAAGCAGGTTTAATAGCTTAACGCTTGCTAAAGTGTTAATTAAAAAGCTTGTAAATAGCAGCTTTTTAGCTTAAAGTATAAGTTATTTTTACTTAAAAAAGTACTAATAGTTAAAAGTTAAGCATAAAACTTTTAGCTAGCAAAATAAACAGTTAATAGTATAACTATTTATAGGTATTAAAAAACTAGCTTATAATAGCTAAGCGTTTATAGTAATATTGCTTTTTAATTTTTTAATGTTAGCTTTTTTTATTATACTAAAGCAAAATTTAATAAATATTAAATTATTTATTTATTAATAAAAAATATAAGCTAAATTTAAACTATTATAAAATAGGTTAGTTTTATTTTATTAATAACTTTACTATAATAATAATTTAGCTTAGTATAAAAAAAACTGCTAATTTAAATAATTAATTTTTGCAGCTGTTTAACTAAGCAATATTACAATATTATTATTTGCTAAATAATAGCTAAATATTTTTAAGTTAAAATTTATACTAAAATATAATAATATTTTCTATATGTTATAAATAAATATAAATAAGCTTTAGCTTTATATTTTAGCTAGTAATTTTGCTATTAAGCTTAAAGTGTTTAGTAGTATTTTATATATTATAATTTTAACATATGTAAAATTAAATTTTTTACAAACAATTTAGCTATATAAAAAGGTTTTATAAGCAGTAAAATAGCTTTATTGTTATAATTTGCTAAAAGTAAGCCTTTTTTTGCTTTAATTTTTTATATTTTTTTACTTTTCGGAAGTAAATAAAAAAATTAGTTCTATAATTTTAATAAAAACTTTTTTTTATTTTTTAACTATAAAATATATATAATATTAAAATATAAAATATTTAGTATAATTTAATAATTTATATAACTATTAACTTTTATAAAAAAAATATGCTTATGTTTTTTTAATTTTATATATTTTATTTTTTTTATAGCTTTTTAAAATATTAATAAATTAAATAATAACAGAAATATATAATTTATTAAAAACTTTTAAGCTATGTTTAAAATTTAAACAAAGCTAATAAGTATATAAAAAAGCAATGTTTGCTTTTAAAAACTTATAAAATTATTAAAAGGGTAAACAAAAGCTTTGCAGGCTTAAAAGGCCTTAAATTAAACTTTAAAGTAAATTATACTAAAAGCTTGTTTTTTAGCGCAATAGTAAAGCTTAAATAAAAAAGCAACTATTTTTTCGAGCATAGTAATAATAACTAGCTAAAAATATTAAATAAGCAATAGTAGTATTTTTTTAAAGTAAGCTTTTTTAAGGTAGGCTTTTTTAAGGTAAGCTTTTTTAAAGTAGGCTTTTTTAGGGTAAGCTTTTTTAAGGTAGGCTTTTTAAGGTAGGTTTTTTTAGGGTAGGCTTTTTTAGGGTAAGCTTTTCTAGGGTAGGCTTTTTTAAAGTAAGCTTTTTTAAAGTAAGCTTTTTTAGGGTAAGCTTTTTTAAAGTAAGTTATTAAAATAAAACTTATAAAGTTAAAATTATATAATAAATTAAATTTTATAATTATAATATTTTAATAATTAATATTAAATATAATATATATAATATTTTATATTTTATATATAAAATATAAAATTTTTTTTTTTTTTTTTTTTTTTTTTTTTAGCAAAGCTTTATTTTAAAGTTTACTTTTTATTTATATATTTTATTATGCTATATGTTTATTATATGTTTTTTATAATAACTATTATTTTTAAAAATAATATTAAAAATAATTTAAAGTTTTATATAATAAAATATATAATTATATATTTATAACCAATTTTATTATATAAAAATAACTAAGTGCAAAAAAAAAATAAGCATTATATATTTAATATGTTAATAAAAAGTAAACTATAATATAATAAAATATAGGCTTTAGCCTATTTATAGTCACTTAGTAATTTATGTCTTATATACTACGGTATAATTGAATGTTTATTGCTAACTAACCAACCTAGCTTCCCGTTAAGCCGCAATTTGTTAGTTAGACTAACAACGCCCTTAACGCTTTTTTTCTTATACAAAAAGCCGAAACGCCAGAAATAGCTTCCTCCCTTGCGTAGCAATAACGCCCTTTAATTAAGCCCCAGACAGCAGCCGCAAAAATGCCTTTATTGCGCTTTTATTCCAAGCCGCAGCTATTAAGCCATTTAGCCTGCCGCTGTACAACAAGTTAACCGTAGCGTTAGCGCTTAACTACGCTTTAGATTTATATACTTGTTAACTTTCTAAAGTATTTTAATAAAAACTTTTTTTTCGATATTTTTAGTTTTATGTTAGTTTATTTTGCTTTAGTTTATTCTAGTTTTTATTATAGCTTTATAAAATTTTAAATATTAGCAATTGTTTAAATACACAAAAAAATAAATAACTATAAAATAGCGTTTATAAGTATTATTAAACCTGTTAATATTTTAGGTATTAAAATTTTTAATTGCTTTTAGCGATTTAAAAATAGTTTTAGCTAAAGTTTTGCTTTAAAGGCTTGCTATAGTTGTTAGTGGTAGTAGTAATAGTAGGTTTTTCTAAAGCCGAAATAATACTTAAAAAGGCTACTAAAAGGGACTTTTGCACCAGTTGTTATAAAGCGTATAATAGTAATAAAAGTATTATAACAGCAGCAATAAAAAGTAAAAAAAATAACTGTTTTATAAGCAAAGCTTTTTGCTTACCTTTTATTCTCGTAGTCGGCATTTTTATTTAAATTTAGGTATATACGGCGTATTAAATAAGGTTTGGTTAGCAAGCTTGAAATAGCTATCTTTTTGCTACCTTTTTAGCTAAAGTTTAGCGATTAAGCGCGTTAGTTTTTTTCTCTATATATTGCCGGCGATTTGTAATAAAAAAAAGTTTGGCTTGGCGCATACGCTAGGTCCGTTCTTAAGTTTAAAGCTGCGCTTGTTATATAAACGGCCATATAGGATAGTTTTAGTAGAGTTGTTAGAAATCTATATTATATTCGTGTTACTCATGTAGTAAAATAACTGTATAGCAATAACTGTATATTTACAACCGACTTTATTGTATAAAAATAACTAGGTGTAAAAAAAAAGCAAGCGTTATACATTTAACATTTTAATAAAAATCAAACCATAATAATATAATAAAATATATAATTATATAATTCTTATTAACTATTTTATTATATATATATAACTAAATATAAAAAAAAATAAGCATAATATATTAAACATTTTAATAAAAATTATACTATTATATAATAAATTTTATTTTAGTTTTATATATTTTAATTTTTTTTTTAAAATTTTTTAATATATATATATACTTAAATTATTATTTATTATATAATAATATTATTTTTTGTTTTTATTATTTCTACGTTTATATTATATATATATATTTTGTTTATTTTTTTTTATTTTTTTCGATATAAGTTTTATTAATTTTTAAATAGGCTTTTTTAAAGTAAGCTTTTTTAAAGTAGGCTTTTCTAAAGTAAGCTTTTTTAAAGTAAGCTTTTTTAGGGTAGGCTTTTTTAAAATAAGCTTTTTTAAAATAGGCTTTTCTAAAGTAAAGTTTTTAAAGTAAATAGTTATTAAAATAAATAGTTATTAAAATAAATTATATAACTATTTAAGCAGCAGCTTTAATAGCTAACATTTTTTACTACAACTATTATTAATTTACTAAAACAATAGCTATATAAATATAATTAGCATTAATTAATATATAATTAAAAAAGCTATTAAATAATATTAATTATACTAGTATATAATATATAGCCGTTAAAAAATATAAATTGCAAAATCGATTTTTTTCTTTTAGTTAAAAACTATTTGCAAAGTATTTAACTTTGTAAAAAAAAGCCCTAAAAAAAGTTTAGTAGTTAGCCTTTATATAGTAGTTTTTAGCGGTTTTAAAGTATATATAGTAGCAAGTTAGTAAGTAAAAGCTTAAAAATTAGTAAGTAAAAGCCTAAAAGTTAATAAATAAAAGCTTAAAAGTTAGTAAATAAAAGCTTTAAGTAAAATTTTATATAAAAAATAAATCGGGAAATTTTTTTGCGTTAAATTTTTTAAGCTTTACAAAACTTAAAAAAAATGCGGTTTTATAAGTTATTTTAGCAGATCTACTATATAAATTTTTTTTTAAAAACTAATATTATAAATAAAAAGCTTTTAGGCCATGTTTTAAACTTAAATAAAATTAGTAAGTATATAAAATAAATTAATTATTTAAGTGCAAGCTTAAATAATAGCATATTTTTTTTATAGGTTTTAGTAAACTTAGTAAGCAAACAATATTTAACTATAGTAATTTTAGTAGCTTTTAAAAATTATAATATTTTTAGCTATTGCTATTGCTATAATTTTAGTAGCTTTTAAAAATTATAATACTGTTAGCTAACATTATTATTGTAATTTTAGTAGCTTTTAAAAATTATAATATTTTTAGCTATTATTATTGCTATTTATAAAAGGCTTAATATATACTATTATTACTATTAAGTATACTATTTTGTAAGCTATAATATATAAACCTATTTACTTTTTAGTTAAAACATTTAAATTTTTATAGATTTTTTATTTATAAAATGTTTATTAGCTTATTTAATTTTATTTAAAAGATTATTTACTAGTAAGCAGGCTTAATAAACATTAACCTTTTTAAAAAAGCTTTTTATAGCGCTTGCTATTTAAAATATACAATAGCTGTTAAGTATATTTTTTGCTTTAGCAGTTTTGTTTAAGCTTTATATATTATTGGCTTTTAGCTAAAACTTATATTAAGTATTAAAAAATATACTTTTAATAGTTGCTATTATATGCTATTAAATTAAACACTTCTTTTTAAAAGCTATAAATTTTACTATTATTAATTATATTATAGTTAATGTTTTATATAGCAAATTAGCATTTTAAAAAATTTAAAAAAAAAAATTAAAAAATAGTATAATATAATAAGCTTTATTTTAACTGCTAAACTATTGCTTGCTAGGCTTGTTTTCGCAAGGCATAAAATAAATACTTTTGCTTTATAAGCACTAATTTAGCGTGTTTAACCATAATTAATTTTTTTGTACTGCAAAATATAGTTAGCTAACTTTAGTATATAATAGTTATTTAGTTAATTTTGCTAATAGTTATATGTTTATTTTAAAAATTAAGCTATATATATTTAAATATAAACAATTATATAGCAAAACTACAAATAGCTTATTAAATTAGTTATTATTTATTTAATAGTATTTTATTATTTAAATAACTATAGTAATTTTAAAACTAATATATACTAAAAATTCTAACTTATAAAAAAATATATTTATTAAATTAAAAACTAATATTTTTTAAAGTTTTTAAATAATTTATAATAATTTTTTAAATTATATAGCTTTATATTAGCAATAGTTTATTTAAATTTTTGCTTTATTAATTTTTAATAGCAAAGTTTTAGTTTATTATAGTTATAATAAGTAATAAAAAGTTAAAGCTTAATTTTAAAAAAAAAGCTTAAAAAACGGCTATTATATTTAAAAAAAACAGCAAGTATATAAATTACTTAATTTTAATATAAAAAAATAATAATAATAAATATTAATATAAAGCTTTTTTAAGTTTTATAATTAAAATAAATATAATTTAAATCTTTTAACAAAAAACCATTAAAAAGTAAGTTTAATATTAGCAGCTATAATAATTTTAGCTTTAAAAATATATATTAAAGTTGTTATAATTAAAAAGCTTATAGTTAAACTTTAAACTTAGCTAGCCGGTTTATTTTACTATATATACTAGTTTAGCTAGGTTTTTTTTTTTAAAAAGCTTTATACTTTTTACTAAGTATAGTAAAAAACTAAAACTTTTACTATAAAAAAATTAAAATGTTTAAAGCAAGTATATATTTAAATATATTAGTATAAAATAATAAAATAAAATATATAGTTTTATTTTATTAGTTTTTAAAACCGCTATAATAATTAATAAAAACAATTAAAAACATTAGTATTTAATTATTAAAAATAAAATTTTTAAATTTATTAAAAACTAACTATTATAAAAACATTTGCTAAAAATGTTTTTATTAATTAAAAACAAAAGTTAAAAAATTAAAAATAATTAAATATTATTATAGTTTTAACTATAAACTATGCTAACTAAAAATTAAACAATGTTATTTTTTAACTTGTTTAGCATTTTATAAAAAATTAAAGTTTTTAGGTTTTAAAAAAAATATAGTTGTAAAGCTAAAACTTAAAAAAATTAACAAAAAAGTACTATTAAAAGTAAAGCTTGCAGCTTAATTTAATTTAATACAAAAAAACTTACTAAGTTTAAATATAATAAAAATTAATAAATTAAAAACTTTTTTTTAATTTTGTAAATAATAGTGCATAGCTATTTTTAGTTAATAAAATAATTTATTTGCTTAATTATAATAATAAATAAAATATTTATTTGCTAAATAGCTTATATTGCTTTAGTACTATGCTAGTTTTTTAAAAAAACTATTTATTTAAGCAGGTAAAAGTTAAATATAATAATAGGTTTATAATATTTTTAAATGTTTTAAGCCGTATATATATTATACTAACAAAAATAGCAAATATTTTTTTAGTAAAAATATTTAGATAATTTTGTTAAACTTTATTATACTAAAAATAAAACATTATAATTATTGCTTTTTAATAAAAGATTTTTAATAAATATAAGTTATTAACTTGCGTTAATTATATTTTTGTTTTTTATATATACTGCTTATTATTACTATTAATTAAATAGCTTAGTAAAGCTTTTAAATTAGCTTAAAAAAGTTAGCAATAATATTTTAAAGTTAAAAAGCTATTTAAACTTAATTATTTAAAAAAAGTAAAAATTATAATAAAGTTTCCGTTAGTAAACTAGCGAAAAAATTATTAAAAAGTTTTTATAATTTTTAAACTTTTATAAATATATTTTTTATTACTTTAGCAAGCTTTAGCTTATTTTATAATGCTTTTATGCTATAAGGCTTATTTTAGAAAAGTATTAAAAAAACTTGCTAGCAGCCTGCAAAACTTTGTTTAATATTAAATTTTAAACATATAATTAAATAAATTAAAACTTTTAATAATAAATTTTTTAGTTTTAATATTAATAAAAAACGTAGCAAAATATAATAAGTAATATAAATTGCAAAATTTAGTAAATTATTAAATTTTTAAACATATATTATACTTATTAATATTTTAGTAGGCATGTTTGTTTAAGTATTATTTTAACTTTTAAACTTTTATTGCTTAGTGTTAAAAGCTTATAGCAGTATAGTTTTTTAAAGTTAATAGTATAGTTGGTTTATACTTTAAACATAGTATATTTTTTTACTTTGCTTATAGTTAAACTAGTTTTCTGCTATAAAACACTTTAATTTTTAAAAGTTAATTTTAAATTAAATAAAAATATCTGCTAAACTTAAGCATATTAATAAACAAAAAAAAAAAACTAATAAAAATTGCTTTAATAATAGCAAATAAAGTAATAATAGTTTAAATTTAAAATTTGGCCTTTAAGTTTAAGTTATAATTTATAAAAAATATTTTTAGCATAGTGCTTTTTAAATTTCTTAAAACAAAATACTTTAAAAAGTAAAAACTTTATATAGTTAAATACCAAGCTTTTGTAAAGCTTTTTTAATAAGTTAAGTAGTTTAAAAATACTGCTTTAAATAAAAAGTAAATTTTTTTTAAAACTAAATATTAACTAAAAACTAATAGTATATAAATAAAGTAATTAAAAAATAAAAAATACTTTAAAAAAAAAGTTAAATAGTATATAAAATTATTAAAAAAAAAACGTTTGCAACTAAACTTTTTTTTAATAAATTATTTAATATTTTTACTAGTATACTTTGCTAAATTTAAGCTAGCATTAGTTTTTATAAAAAAATAAAAGCTTTAAAAATATAGCTTTTTTAAAAATATTATAGCTTTTTATATAATATTTTTATAAAAACTAAAAACTGCGCTTTTAGTAAAAATGCTAGCGTAATAATTATTAATAACCTATTTTAAAATATAAACTAAAAAATTAAATATTTATATAAATATTTAAGTATTAAACTTTTATATATAATAAAAATAAATAAAAATAAAAGCTTTTATAAATATATTATTAACTAATTTTAATATTTTTAAATAGATTTAAATAAAAGCATAACTATTTAAACTTAAAAAATAATAAACTATACATAAATAAAATAAAGTTAAAAAAAACTTTAATAAAAGCTTGCAGTAGTTTTAACGTATAAATTAATCGTTAAATTTATATATAAAAGCAAAAAATTTATTAAACTATTTAATAGCTAGTTATTACCGAAGTTTTTTTTAAAATAATAGTATTATTTTTTAGTTTTATAAAATAAAATAAATAATTAAAAACTTAAAAATGCTTTTTAGCTTTTATTTATTTTTAAATTTTAAATATATAAAAAGCTTTTATTATTTAATTAAATATAAGCATTTAAATATACTAATATTAATAAGCTATTTTTAATAAGCAAAACTAATAATATAAAATAAACTAAATATAAAGTTAAAATGCTAAAATAAACGCTTATTAAATATTATAAAAAATATTAATATATTTAAATAATAAAACAATAGCTATAAAAATTAAAATTTGCTAAAAACTATATAATAATTTACTTATTAAATATATTAGCTTTAAAAATAAATAGCGCTTAAATGTTTTATTTATATTTTGCTTTTAAAATAAAAATAATGTTCTAAAAAATAAACAGCTATAAAAATTAATAATAAAACTTAAAGCATAAGCTTAAGTTAAACAGCTTTTAGTATAAATTTTAATAAAAGTAATAAATATTTTAATAAAAACTTAAAAAACTAAAATAAAAAAAATTTTTATATAAATAGCAGTTAAATATAAGTTAGCCAATTTTAAGCTATAAAAAAGTTTTGTTTTAAAGTAAGCATTTATGCTTTATATAGCAAAAAAAAAGCTAGTTAATATTTTAGCATTTAAATTTAAGTTTTACATAGCAATATAACTAAACGCAAAAATAATAGCAAAAGTTTTAAACAAAGTTTTTTTTTTTTTTTAATAGTTTATTATTTTAAAATTGGTTTATTTAAAGCTAAAGTTTAATAGCTAAAAAAGCTTAATATTTTTGTTAGGTTTAATATGCTTTTAATATTTTTTAAAAATTTACAAAAAAAAATAATTTTTAAGCTAAATTATATTTATAACTATAGTAAGTTTTTAAAATAAATAGCCTTTAGTTAATAAAATAATATAAATAAAAAAAGTTAGCAAAATAAATTTATAACTTTAAAAAAAAAATTAGCTTTAAAAGTTAAATATATTAAGCTTTTAATAAATAGCTTAAAAGCAAATTATTATTAGCTAAACAACTAGCTAATAGTTTTTAATATTTAAATTTTAATATTTTTAGCAAGCTTTAGCTGTTTAATATATAGTTAATAACTAACTTAAAACTAATATAAACAAAAAAAATTTAACTATTTAATTAAAATATAGCATTATTATAGTTATAGTTTGATTTTTATTAAGATATTAAATGCATAACGCTTGCTTTTTTTTTGCATTTAGTTATTTTTATACAATAAAGTTAGTTATAAATATATAGTTATTACTATATAATTATTTTACTATATAAATAATGCAAATATAATATAAATTTTTAATAACTTTAAACACTAAGCCTATTGCAAAAAAAATACTACTTATAATTTTACTAAAACTATTTTATATAGCCGTTTATACAATAAGCGCAGCTTTAAACTTTTAGCTATAGCATAAATAAGTTTTATTATACTAAAACAAAATGCTAAAATTAATACAAAAATAAATCTAGTATATATACTAAACTAAACTTTTTTTTATTACAAATCGCTAGCAATATATAAAAAAAAAAACTAATATGCTTAATTGCTAAACTTTAGCCAAAAAAATAGTAAAAAAGTAGCCGTTTTGAGCTTATTGATCAAACTTTATCTAATATGCTATATATATTTAAATTGCAGCCTATGGTTAAGTATGTATGCAAATAAAAATGCTAACCACAAAAATAAAAAGTAAGCAAAAGCTTTGCCTATAAAGCAGTTATTTTCTTTATTTTTTATTGCTGCTATTATAATACTTTTATTACTATTATACTTTTTATAACAACTAATATAAAAGTTTTTTTTAATAGCTTTTTTAAGTATTATTACGGCTTTAAAAAAACTTACTACTACTATTACTAATAATAATATACTATAATAAAGCCTAAAAATATAGCTTTAGCTATAGCTATTTTTAAACTACTAAAAACAGTTAAAAAACTAAACTTATAAAACTTAAATAACTTTAACTATAACTATAAAATTTATTTTATTTTAATATATAACTTTGTATATTTAAACGATTGTTAGTATTCGGTAATTTTTAAAGCTACAAAAAAGTATAAAATATAATCGAAACAAATAAACAAAACCGGTATTAATATTGCAAAGGTTAAAAAAGAAATTTTTATTAAAGCACTTTGGGAAATTGACCAGTATATGAATCGGTTGACTTGTCGCACGGCGGCAGGCTGAATGGCTTCGGCAGGCTGAATGGCTTAATAGCTAACTGTCTGGGGCTTGATTGAAGGGCGTTGTTGCTACGCGAGGGAGGAAGCTATTTCTGGCGTTTCGGCTTTTGTTGTATTTGTATGAGGAAAAGGGTGTTAAAGGCGTTGTTAGAAATTGCGGCTCAACGGAAAGCCTAGCTTGGGGTTCCAATCTGGCGGTTAGTTTTAGGTTGGTTAGTCAGCAATAGACATCCGATTGTACTGTAGTACGTAAGACACAAATCACCAGGTGACTGTGAATAGGCCGAAGCCCAAAATATAGCATTATAATAGTTAAAAAATAATATTAATATAATATAATTTTTGCTTAATGCTTTAAATATTAAAGTAAAATAATTTAACTAAGCATAAATAAACAGTAAAAGTAATTATAACTTAAAAAAAACATTTTAAAAACTTTTTATAGCTACTAAAGTAAAAATTAAGCAGTATAAAAAGTAACTGCTAATAAATAAAAAAATTTTTTACTTATAATACTATTAAATTGTAAAAACTTTTTAAAGCTTTTGTTTATTATAGCCTATTAAAAAACAAAGTATAATACTAAAGTAATAATTTTAAAAATAGTAATAGTAATAAAAATATACTAATAAATAATTTATAGCTAAGTTTTATATTTTAAAGCTTATATATGTTTAATATAAGCTACAATACTAAAATATAAATATAGTTTAATAACTAAATATTAATAGGTCTTAAGCAAAATAACTATAGCACGCTATAATAGTGCTTAATAAAAAGCTTAAAATATAGTTTAATAATTTGCTAAAAGGCCTGTTTATAATAGCTTTTAAAGTAGCTAAATGTTTTATTATTTAATTAATAATATATATAAATAAATTAATAAAATTTCTATTGTTTTTATTTACTATTTAGCAAAATTATAGCTAAAAAAACAAGCTTAGTAAAATTAGCAAAAAAAAAAAACCTTATTAAGCTTAACTTTAGTTTAATATTATAAAAAAACATAAAAAGTATAAAATAAATAAAAGCTTTAGCGCTAATAAAATATTATTACTTTTATTGTTTTTTTATTTATTTAATAAAGCAAAGCTAGATTTTTATTTAACTTTTAGTTTTAAAGTTTTTTATAGGCTAACCTAAGTTAAAAATATTATTAAATAAAAAGTTTAGCTAAAGTAGCATATTTATTAAACTATAATATAAATATTTAAAAAAAAACTTATAAAAAATAAAAATTTTTAATAAAACAAAAAAGTAAAAGTTTTTTTAATTTTAATTTTTAGTATAAATATAAACTATAAAAATATATCTTATTAATTTTTTAGTTCTTTAAAATTTAAAGCTAAAAATACTAAAAAAATTACTATAAAAATAAACTTAATATTTTAATATGCTTTTATAATACTTATATAATTTTTATTTTAGGCTTGCTATTAGTAAGCAAGTTTAATTTAGTATATTTTATACACGCTAAAATATATAGCTAAAATAATAGCTATTAAATGCTACTTTAATAATATTTAGCTAAACAAAACACCTAAATATAAAAAAACCTTTTTGTTTTATTTAGCAAATAAATTAACAGTACTAAGCTTTTATAATAACATTTATAAATAAAATAATATACTAGCTATAAATAATAATTTATTAATAATAAAACAATCTATAGCTTAACTAAGCTTAATGTTTAAAAAAGCAAGCTTAATAGCTTAATGCTTACTAAAGTGTTAGTTAAAAAATTTACAAATAGCAGCTTTCTAGCTTAAAATATAAGCTATTTTTACTTAAAAAAGTGCTAATAGTTAAAAGTTAAGCATAAAACCTTTAGCTAGCAAAATAAATAGTTAATAGTATAGCTATTTATAAGTATTAAAAAACTAGTTTATAATAGCTAAACGTTTATAGTAATATTGCTTTTTAATTTTTTAATATTAGCTTTTTTTATTATATTAAAGCAAAATTTAATAAGCATTAAATTGTTTATTTACTAATAAAAAATATAAACTAAGTTTAAACCGTTATAAAATAAGTTAGTTTTATTTTATTAATAACTTTACCGCAATAATAATTTAGCTTAGTATAAAAAAAACTGTTAATTTAAATAATTAGTTTTTGTAGCTGTTTAATTAAACAGTGCTATAATATTACTATTTATTAAATAATAGCTAAATGCTTTTAAGTTAAAATTTATACTAAAATATAATAATATTTTTTATACGTTATAAACAAATATAAATAAGCTTTAGCCTTATATTTTAGCTAGTAATTTTACTATTAAGCTTAAAATGCTTAGTAGTATTTTATATATTATAATTTTAATATATATAAAATTAAATTTTTTACAAACAATTTAGCTATATAAAAAAATTTTATAAGCAGTAAAATAGCCTTATTATTATAATTTACTAAAAGTAAACCTTTTTTTGCTTTAATTTTTTATATTTTTTTACTCTTTAAAAATAAATAAAAAAATTAGTTCTATAATTTTAATAAAAGCTTTTTTTTATTTTTTAACTATAAAATATATATAGCGTTAAAATATAAAATATTTAGTATAATTTAGTAATTTATATAACTATTAACTTTTATAAAAAAAACATACTTATATTTTTTTAACTTTATATATTTTATTTTTTTTATAGCTTTTTAAAATATTAATAAATTAAATAACAACAGAAATATATAATTTATTAAAAACTTTTAAGCTATATTTAAAACTTAAACAAAGCTAGTAAATATATAAAAAAATAATGCTTGCTTTTAAAAACTTATAAAATTATTAAAAAAGTAAACAAAAGCTTTGCAGGCTTAAAAAGCCTTAAATTAAACTTTAGAGTAAATTATACTAAAAGCTTGTTTTTTAGCGTAATAATAAAGCTTAAATAAAAAAGCAATTATTTTTTCGAGCATAATAATAATAACTAGCTAAAAATATTAAGTAAGCAGCAATAGTGCTTTTTTAAAGTAGGCTTTTTTAAAGTAAGCTTTTTTAAAGTAGGCTTTTCTAAGGTAGGCTTTTTTAAAGTAGGCTTTTCTAGGGTAAACTTTTTTAAAGTAAGCTTTTTTAGGGTAGGCTTTTCTAAAATAGGCTTTTCTAAAGTAGGCTTTTTTAAAGTAAGCTTTTTTAAAATAAGCTTTTTTAAAGTAAGCTTTTTTAAAATAAGTTGTTAAAATAAAACTTATAAAATTAAAATTATATAATAAATTAAATTTTATAATTATAATATTTTAATAATTAGTATTAAATATAATATATATAGTATTTTATATTTTATATATAAAATATAAAATTTTTTTTTTTTTTTTTTTTTTTTTTTAGTAAAGCTTTATTTTAAAGTTTACTTTCTATTTATATATTTTATTATACTATATGTTTATTATATGCTTTTTATAATAACTATTATTTTTAAAAATAATATTAAAAATAATTTAAAGTTTTATATAATAAAATATATAACTATATATTTATAACCAATTTTATTATATAAAAATAACTAGGTATAAAAAAAAAGCAAATATTATATATTTAATATTTTAATAAAAAATAAACTATAATATAATAAAATATATAATTATATAACTATTATTAACTATTTTATTATATATATATAACTAAGTATAAAAAAAAACAAGCATAATATATTAAACATTTTAATAAAAATTATACCATTATATAATAAATTTTATTTTAGTTTTATATATTTTAATTTTTTTTTAAGGTTTTTTAATATATATATATACTTAAATTATTATTTATTATATAATAATATTATTTTTTATTTTTATTATTTCTACGTTTATATTATATATATATATTTTATTTATTTTTTTTTATTTTTTTTAATATAAATTTTATTAATTTTTAAATAGGCTTTTTTAAAGTAAGCTTTTTTAAAATAAGCTTTTCTAAAGTAGGCTTTTCTAAAATAAGCTTTTCTAGGGTAGGCTTTTCTAGGGTAAGCTTTTCTAAAATAAGCTTTTTTAAAGTAAAGTTTTTAAAATAAATAATTATTAAAATAAATAGTTATTAAAGTAAGTTATATAACCATTTAAGTAGCAGCTTTAGTAGCTAATATCTTTTATTATAACCGCTATTAATCCACTAAAATAACAGCTATACAAGTATAACTAACATCAATTAATATACAATTCAAAAAGCTATCAAATAATACTAATTATACTAGTATACAATATATAACCGTTAAAAAATATAAGTTATAAAATCGATTTTCCTCTTTTGGTTAAAAACTACTTACAAAATGTTTAACTTTACAAAAAAAAGCTTTAAGGAAAATTTAATAGTTGGCCTTTATATAGTGGTTTTTAGCAGTCTTAAAATATATATAATAACAAATTAGTAAGTAAAAGCTTAAAAGTTAATAAGTAAAAGCCTAAAAGTTAATAAGTAAAAGCTTAAAAATTAATAAATAAAAACTATTACAATTGTTATATAATAAAATGCTAGTTTATTAATTTTATAAACGAAGATTTTAAGCTAAAAAAAAAAGAAAAAAAAAATATAAAAGTGGCTTGCGGCTATACATAAATATATATAGTTGTATGCGTACGTAGTAAAGTATATAAAGCTTATTAATAGCGCAATTGTTTTGTTATTTTTTTATTATGTATATAATTATATAATTTATTAAATATAAGTTTGTTTTAAATTATTATATTATTTTTTGCTAAAACTAAAACTTTAGTTAAAAGCTAAATTAAGGTTTATTGTTTGTAGTAATATATTTTTAGCTTTTTAGTGCTAAATTTTTTAGCATAGTTATTATTTTTGTAGTTTTCGGCAAATTTATTTGCAGCAGCTATATATATTTATTTTTATAAGCATATTAAAAGTTTAAGTTTTTTTAAGCGTTTTTAATAAAACTTATTTAAAGCTATAAATATATTTTTAAAGTTGCTAGCTAAGTATTTAATATTATTAAAGTTGCAGCTTTTTTATAAAATTTAGTATTATAATTTTTTAAAGCAACTAAATATTTTAGTTTTTTTTATTTAATTAATTTTATATTTAGATTTATTATTAATTTTTTTAAGTAATAATTTTTTTTATATTTATTAAAATAGTAAATTGTTGTTTACTTTTTATAGTTAATTAATATAAAATAAGTTTTTTTTTTTGTAAATATTAAGTATATTTAATATATAATTATATTTATATTGCTTTAGCATAATAAATAGTTTTATAAATTATAAGTTTAATTATATAGTTAATATTATTATAAATAAGCTTTTTTTATTTAAAAAAACTTTATTAGTTATAGTAAAGTTTATAGGCTTATATTTTTTATTCGCTTATAATTTTTGTTTTTTTTAAGCTATTATAATTGTTTAATAAGCTGCTTTTTAAACTTTTTTTGTTTGTTTTACTAGTTTAGCTACTTTTTTTATTTGCTTATTATTAAGCACTTTTTTTATAATATTAGCAGTTAAATAGTTTTTTGGCTTAGTTTTTATAGCTATTTTTATTAAAGCTATATTAATTATTAAATACTATAAAGCATTATATATAAAGTTTAAAGCTAGTAAATAAATATTTTAGTTGTTTTAATATTTGTTAATATAAAATTGCAGTTTTTAATTTAAGTTATAGTTTGTTTTTTTAATTGCTTTTTATATTTAAAAATAATAGGTATTTTTTTGCTTATGTTTTATACTAGTTAAGCAGTTTAATATTTTTATAAACTTAAAAATAAAAAGTTCTGCATTATTTAAAAACTATATTTTAAATATTTTAAAAAATTAGTATATTAAGCAATAGTATTAAGCAGTAAAAATTTTTGCTATATTTGTTTTATGTTTTAATAAAGTTATAATTATTTTGCTAAACTTATTAATAAATATTTATATATAGTTATATTTATGCTTATTTAATAGTATATTTTTGCTGTTTACTACTATATATTTTTAAACGTTTTAAAATACTAATATAAAATATAACAACTTTAAAATTTTATTTTTTAGTTGTTTGTTTTTATAATAACTATAATAATTATTTATATAATAGCATATATTATATTTTAAAAAAAGCCAATAGTAAATTTTTTTTATAGCTTTAATAAGCTTATTTTAGCTTTAGTATACTATTAAAACTAGTTTATACACTTTTTACAATAGAATAGTTTATAGAAAAATTTTTCTATTTTAATTTAGCTTAAATACTTATAATTTGTTTTTATAATTTTTAAGCTTTTATTGTTTATTTTTTTAAATAATTAAATTTACTAAATCGGCTTTTTATAAAGTAAAATTAATATTTAGTTTTTTAACTGTTTTAGCAACTTTTATTAATATAATTAAACTTTTAATTTGTTTTAGTTCAATTAAAGCAAATATATATTTTTGCTTTTTTTTAGCTTTTATTATTAAAAAGTTAACAGTTTTATAAAACAGTACGTTTGCAACTATATTTTTTTTGCTTAGTTAGTATTAAAAAATAATATTAAAGTTGTTTAAAAAGTTTGCTTACTTTATTTGTTAAATAAATAACACTTTTTTTATAAACTAGTAAATTAATACTTAATAGTTAATAATTATTTAAAATTTTATACTTACTAATTTAAAATAATAATATTTTAAAGTTTGGACTACTGTTAGTAGTTTTTAGTTTTATATAAAATAAGCTTTTTTAAATGCTATTATTATTTTAAAAAAGTAGCTTATAAGCTTTTATTTTTTATTTTTTTATTTTTACTAAATAACGCTTTTAATAGCATTTTTTAAAACGTTTATTTTAATTTAAGTTTTTATACTAAGTTTAAAAAACATAATTACTAAAGCAATATTTACTAATTTTTTTAAAATTTTAAAAGCTTTTTGCTGCTTAAGTTTTAGCTTTTATAGTGCTAATTTTTTTAGCAATCAGTTTAAAAGTTTTACTACTTTACTAGTATAATAAATAAATACTTGTATAAAGTTATATAATTTTAAAAATAATTAAATAAATATTAAGCTTTTTAAGTTTTTAAATTTCTAATTTATAATTGTTTTTATTTTGTAAAAATTAATTTAAATGCTTTTACTAGCTTTTAGAACTATTTTTAAATAGTTTATTATAATAATATTAAAGCAAAACTTTTTAATATTTTTTTATAGGTTTATTTTATTTAAACAAAAAATTATTTTTTTATATTACTTTTAGTAATTTTTTTATTTATTTAAATAAATTAATATATTATTTATATATATATTAATAAACTAATTAAGCAATTTATATAGTTAAGCGTTAATAAAATTTTGCTATTAAGCTAGTTTAATTTTAAAGCTAAACAATAAAACTTTTTATTAATATATGTTTAAATAGGTATAAAATACTATTAAATAATAAAACTGCAGTATAAGCTTTAATTAATTAAAAGTTTAAATAATATTAATTTTTAAATAAATTACTATATTATAATAGTTATATATAGTACTATTTAAATTAAAAATTTATACTAGTCGGTTTTTTAAAAATTAATTTTGCTATTAAAAATTTATGTAAAATTATTGTTTAATAAAATAAAGTTTTAATACAAAAAAAACTAAAGCTATATTTAAGTTTATATATAATTTAATAAAGTTTATTTAAAAAAGTTTTTTAACTTTTTTTTTTTTTAATAATATATATTATATAAAAGTTTAATACTTTAAAAAGCTAATTGTTTAAAGCTTATTATTTAATTTTAAAATTATATTATAATTTAGTTTTAATAATAGCAGTTTAGTAAAAAGCTTTTTTAAAAAAAAGCTTTTTAAGTAAGCTAGCTTTTTTAAAATTAGTTGTTTTACTAATTTAATATATTTAAAATTTTCGTTAGCAAAAAACAATATTAGCTGTTTATCGAAAGTTTTTTAGTTTTTTTTTTAAAAAGCTTATATACTAATAACTTTTTTTGTTTTTTTTATATAAAAGTTAATATACTTTATAAAAATTAATATAATAAAAAACTTTGTTTTTTTTTATTGCTTACAATTTAAATTAGTTTAATAGCTTTTTTTTAAACGTTTAATAACTGTTTAATTATTTTAAATCGTTAATTATTTAAATTTTTATTTAAATATTTTTAGTTTTTTACTATAAAATATTTTTATAAATAGTTTAAAAATTAAATAGTTTTTTTTAAGTTAAATAATAGTTAGCAATTTTTTTTTGCAGTTAAAAAGCACTTTTTAGGCTACTAGCTAATAAAAGCTAATAATAATATTATAAATTATTTTTATAATTTTAAACTTTTAGTTAAAAAACTTTTAATTGTTTACTATTAATATAATAGTTAGAATTTTTTTTACTTTTTTAACTATATGCTTGCAATAATCGGTTAGCAGTATTAGCTTTTTTAGCTAAGTTATTTTTGCTTATTTTTATTGTTTTAATTTTTTTGCTAAACTTTAATTAACTAAAAAGTTAGTTTAAGCTTTAGTATTATATAAAGTAATAAATTTTATTATATTTTTTTTATTATTTTATATTTATATAAATAGTATAAATCTAAATAATTTTTTTAGGCTATTTATACTAGCTATAGTAAACAATTAAACCAGTAAAAAGTTTTTTGCTAGTTTTTTTAGTTTTTTAAATTATTAAAGCTTAAAGTTTTATTTAATTTTTTTTTATTAAGCAAAATTTATATAAACACAATAACAATATTTTAGTTTTTTAAACAGTTTTTTATTATATAACTTATTTTACTACAGCTAAAACAAATATTATTAGCTTAGTAAACTTTTTTTTATTTTTTAGTTAACTTTTTAATTTTATTGTTTTAATTAACTTTTATAGCTTAAAAAGTATTTTGTTTTTTTAAAGCAGCTTTATTATTATTTTAGTTTTAGCAAGCTGCTAAAGCTTTACTTTTATTTTTTTAGCTTTATTAATAAAAACGTTAATAGTTATAAACAGCTTTAGCCACTTTATTGCAAAATTATTTATAAAATATTATTCAGTTAATATTAGCTTTAAAAAGTTTAATATTTTAGTTTACATTTAAATATTTTTATAATAGTTAAAACTATTTAAACTTAAACATTATTGCTTTTTAAGCTAAACTATTAAAAGTTAAAATAAAATTATAAATATTAAAATTGTTTAAAAGTTTATATTAATGTTTGTTTAAAGCTTATTAAGCAGTAATAATTTAATTAAAATTATAATAAACAATAGTTAAAACTTAAATTATTTTAGCTATACTGCTAAAAAATTGCAAAGTTAACTAATATTAAATTTTAATTAATTAAAAAGCTTTTTTTTTTAGCTAAAATAGTAAATATTTTATTTAGCTTTTTTTGTTATAAAACATTAGTTTGTTTTTTTCAAACTTGTTTGCTAGCTTGCATACTTAAATATTAAATTTATTTTTATTGCTACTAAATTTGCTTAAATACTTAGCTTTAGCTTTTGCTTTATTTTTATATTGTTAGTATTATTTGTTTTTATAAATTACTTGCAACTAAAATACTAACTATACAGCTATTTTTTTAGCACGGAAAACAAAATTAGCGTTTTTTAAAAATATGCTACTTATATATTTTTTTATAGCAGAAGTTTACCGGCTTAGTAGCTTACATAGCTATTAAATTTTTTATTATAAAATAAATAACTTTATATTATAACCGGTTTTTTTTTTATTATTGTTAGCTGCTAGTTAAACAATAGCTTAGTTTACTATATTATTTTTGCTAGTAAATACTAATAAAGTATTTTTGTTAAATTGTTTTATTTTAAAGTTGTTATTAGCAGTATTAATTTAAACTTTTTTACTTTTGCAGCTAAAAGTTAAAGCTTTATAAAACTTTTTTTCGTTAGTTTTAATAAAAGCAAATAAATCGTTAGTTGTTTGTTTAGGTTGTTTATAGCTGCTATAAATTACTTTTTTTATAAATAATTTAACGCTAAAATATTAGTTAAATATAAAGTTTAGCAAAGTTTAAAATTATAATTATAGTTAAAGTTAAAGTTGTAATTATTAAAATAAAAGTTGTAATTATAATTAAGTTAAAGTTGTAATTATTAAAATAACTAATTTATGTTTTGCCGGTTATACAAAATAATAAAAAATATATATTTAATTAAACGCTTATTAGCAAATAAATTCTAAAGCTTAAAATAGTATTATAATTGTTATATAGCAGAATGCTAGTTTATTAATTTTATAAAGAAAAATTTTAAGCTAAAAAAAAAAAAAAAAAAAAAATACAAAAATAGCCTGCGGCTATATATAAATATATATAGTTATATATATGCGTAGTAAAGTATACAAAGCTTATTAATAATACAATTGTTCTATTATTTTCTTATTATGTGCATAGTTATATAATCCACCAAGTGTAAGTTTATTTTAGATTGTTACAAAAACTTTACATAAAATTTTATATAAAAAATAAATCAGAAAGTTTTTTTGCATTAAATTTTTTAAGCTTTATAAAACTTAAAAAAAATATAATTTTATAAGTTATTTTAGTAAATTTGCTATACAAATTCTTTTTTAAAAATTAACATTATAAATAAAAAGCTTTTAAGCTATATTTTAAACCCAAATAAGGTTAGTAAATATATAAAATAAGTTAATTGTTTAAGTATAAGCTTAAATAGTAGCATATTTTCTTTATAGGTTTTAGTAAACTTAATAAACAAATAGTACCTAACTATAATAACTTTAGTAGCTTTTAAAAATTATAATATTTTTAGCTATTGCTATTATTATAACTTTAGTAGCTTTTAAAAATTATAATATTTTTAGCTAACGCTATTGCTATAACTTTAGTAGTTTTTAAAAATTATAATACTTTTAGCTATTACTATTGCTATTTATAAAAAGCTTAATATATATTACTATTATTATTAAATATGCTATTTTATAAGCTATAGTGTATAAACTTATTTATTTTTTAATTAAAGCATTTAAGTTTTTATAGGTTTTTTATTTATAGAATGTTTATTAGTTTGTTTAATTTTGTTTAAAAAGCTATTTGCTAGTAAGCAGGCTTAATAAGTATTAACTTTTTTAAAAAAGCTTTTTATAATGCTTGTTATTTAAAATATACAGTGGCTATTAAGCATATTTTTTACTTTAGTAGCTTTATTTAAGCTTTATATATTATTAGCTTTTAGCTAAAATTTATACTAAATATTAAAAAGTATACTTTTAGTAATTATTATTATATGCTATTAAGTTAAATGTTTTTTTTTAAAAGCTATAAGTTTTACTATTATTAACTATATTGCAGTTAATATTTTATATAGCAAACTAACATTTTAAAAAATTTAAAAAAAAAAATTAAAAAGTAGTATAGTATAATAAGCCTTACTTTAACCGCTAAGCTATTGTTTATTAGGCCTGTTTTTATAAAGCATAAAATAAACATTTTTGCTTTATAAGCATTAATTTAACGCGTTTAACTATAACTAATTTTTTTGTGCTATAAAGCATAGTTAGCTAACTTTAGTATATAATAGTTACTTGGTTAATTTTGCTAATAGTTATATATTTGTTTTAAAAATTAAGCTATATATATTTAAATATAAGCAATTATATAGCAAAACTACAAATAGCTTATTAAATTAGTTATTGTTTATTTAATAGTATTTTATTATTTAAATAACTATAGTAATTTTAAAGCTAATATATACTAAAAATTTTAACTTATAAAAAAATATATTTATTAAATTAAAAACTAATATTTTTTAAAGCTTTTAAATAATTTATAATAATTTTTTTAATTGTATAGCTTTATACTAGCAATAGTTTATTTAAATTTTTGTTTTATTAATTTTTAATAGCAAAGTTTTAGCTTGCTATAGTTATAATAAGTAATAAAAAGTTAAAGCTTAACTTTAAAAAAAAAGCTTAAAAAACGGCTATTATATTTAAAAAAAGCAGCAAGCATACAAATTATTTAATTTTAACATAAAAAAGTAGTAATAATAAATATTAATATAAGGCTTTTTTAAGTTTTATAATTAAAATAAGTACAATTTAAATCTTTTAACGAAAAATAATTAAAAAATAAGTTTAATGCTAATAGCTATAGTAATTTTAGCTTTAATAGCATATATTAAAATTATTATAGTTAAAAAGCTTATAGTTAAACTTTAAACTTAGCTAGCTAATTTATTTTACTATATATACTAGTTTAGCTAGGTTTTTTTTTTTAAAAAGCTTTATGTTTTTTATTAAGTATAATAAAAAACTAAAACTTTTACTATAAAAAAATTAAAGTATTTAAAGCAAATATATGTTTAAATATATTAGCATAAAATAATAAAATAAAATATATAGTTTTATTTTATTAGTTTTTAAAACTGCTATAATAATTAATAAAAATAGTTAAAAGCATTAATATTTAATTGTTAAAAGTAAAATTTTTAGATTTATTAAAAACTAATTACTACAAAAATATTTGCTAAAAATATTTTTATTAATTAAAAACAAAAGTTAAAAAATTAAAAACAATTAAATACTATTATAGTTTTAATTATAAACTATGCTAACTAAAAATTAAATAATGTTATTTTTTAATTTGTTTAAAATTTTATAAAAAATTAAAGTTTTTAAATTTTAAAAAAAATATAGTTATAAAGCTAAAACTTAAAAAAATTAACAGAAAAGTATTACTAAAAATAAAACCTATAGCTTAATTTAATTTAATATAGAAAAATTTATTAGGTTTAAACATAATAAAAATTAATAAATTAAAAGCTTTTTTTTAATTTTATAAATAGTAGTATATAGCTATTTTTAGTTAGTAAAATAATTTGTTTGTTTAATTATAATAATAAATAAGATATTTATTTGTTAAATAATTTATATTATTTTAATAGTATATTAGTTTTTTAAAAAAACTATTTGCTTAAGCAAATAAAAATTAAATATAATAATAAGTTTATAATATTTTTAAATATTTTAGGCCATATTATGGTTTAATTTTTATTAAGATGTTAAATGTGCAATATTTGCTTTTTTTTTGCACCTAGTTATTTTTATATAATAAAGTCGGTTATAGATATATAGTTATTGCTATATAGTTATTTATATAAATAATATAAATACAATATAGATTTTTAATAACCTTAAATACTAAGCCCACTATAGAAAAAATGCTACTTATAATTCTACTAAAACTATCTTATATGGCCGTTTACTGTGCAACAAGCGCAGCTTTAAACTTAAAAACAAACCTAGCATATATACCGAGCCAAACTTTTTTTTATTACAAATTGCCGGCAATATATAAAAAAAAAAACTAACACACTTAATTGCTAAACTTTAGCTAAAAAAGTAGCAAAAAAGTAGCTATTTTAAGCTTGCTAACTAAACTTTATTTAATATGCTATATATACCTAAATTTAAATAAAAATGCTATAAAAATAAAAGGTAAGCAAAGGTTTTGCTTATAAAGCAGTTATTTTTTCTACTTTTTATTGCTGCTATTATAATACTTTTATTACTATTATACCCTTTATAACAACTAGTGCAAAAGTCTTTTTTAGTAGCCTTTTTAAATATTATTACGGCTTTAAAAAAACCTACTACTACTATTACTATTAATAACCATAGCAAGGCTTAAAAATACAGCTTTAGCTATAGCTATTTTTAAACTGCTAAAAGCAATTAAAAAACTAAGCCTATAAAACTTAAATAATTTTAACTATAACTATAAAATTTATTTTATTTTAATATATAACTTTATATATCTAAACAATTGTTAGTATTTAGCAATTTTTAAAGCTGCAAAAAAATACAGAATACAGTTAAAACAAATAAATAAAACTAGCATTAATATTACAAAAGTTAAAAAAGAAATTTTTATTAAAGCACTTTAAAAAATCGACTAGTATATAAATCGGTCGACTTGTCGCATAGCGGCAAGCTGAATGGCTTCGGCAGGCTAAATAGCTTTGGCAGGCTGAATGGCTTAATAGCTGCGGCTTGGAATAAAAGCGCGACGGAAGCGTCTCTGCGGCTGCTATTTAGGGCTTAATTAAAGGGCGTTGTTGCTACGCAAACGAAGGGATGCAGGTTTGGTATTAAGGGAGGAAGCTATTTCTGGCGTTTTGGCTTCTGTTATATTTATATAAGGAAAAGGGCGTTAAGGGCGTTGTTAGTAGCTAACTAACGAATTGCGGCTCAACGGGAAGCCTAGCTTGGGGTTTAGGTTGGTTAGTTAGCAATAAACATCCGATTGTACCGTAGTACGTAAAACACAAATCACCAGGTGACTGTGAATAGGCCGAAGCCCATATTTTAGGCCATATATATATTATATTAACAAAAACAGCAAGTATTTTTTTAGTAAAAATATTTAGATAATTTTGTTAAACTTTGTTGTACTAAAAATAAAGCATTACAATTATTATTTTTTAACAAAGAATTTTTAATAAGCATAAATTATTAACTTATGTTAATTATGTTTTTGCTTTTTATATATATTGTTTGTTGCTACTATTAATTAAATAGCTTAGTAAAGCTTTTAAACTAGCTTAAAAAAGTCGGCAATAATACTTTAAAGCTAAAAAGCTATTTAAACTTAGTTATTTAAAAAAAATAAAAGTTATAATAAAGTTTTCGTTAGTAAACTAGCAAAAAAATTATTAAAAAGTTTTTATAACTTTTAAACTTTTATAAACATATTTTTTATTGTTTTAATAAGCTTTAGCCTACTTTATAGCGTTTTTATATTATAAAGCTTGCTTTAAAAAAGTATTAAAAAAACCTGCTAGCAGCTTGCAAAACTTTGTTTAGTATTAAATTCTAAACATATAATTAAATAAATTAAAATTTTTAACAATAGATTTTTTAGTTTTAACATTAATAAAAAACATAGTAAAATATAATAAATAATATAAATTGCAAAATTTAATAAATTATTAAATTTTTAAATATATATTATACTTATTAGTATTTTAGTAAACATGCTTATTTAAGCGTTATTTTAACTTTTAAACTTTTATTGCTTAACGTTAAAAGCTTATAGTAATATAGCTTTTTAAAATTAATAATATAGTTAGTTTACATTTTAAATATAGTATATTTTTTTATTTTGCTTATAGCCAAACCGGTTTTTTGCTATAAAACATTTTAATTTTTAAAAGTTAACTTTAAATTCAGTAAAAATACCTGTTAAACTTAAGCATATTAATAAGCAAAAAAAAAAAAACTAACAAAAATTGCTTTAATAATAGCAAATAAAGCAATAATAGTTTAAATTTAAAATTTAGCTTTTAAGTCCAAGTTATAATTTATAAAAAATATTTTTAGCATAATATTTTTTAAGTTTTTTAAAATAAAACGCTTTAAAAAGTAAAAGCTTTATATAGTTAAACACCAAGCTTTTATAAAGTTTTTTTAACAAGTTAAATAGTTTAAAAATACTATTTTAAATAAAAAGTAAATTTTTTTTAAAGCTAAATATTAGCTAAAAACTAATAGCATATAAATAAAATAATTAAAAAATAAAAAATATTTTAAAAAAAAAATTAAATAGCATATAAAATTATTAAAAAAAAAACGTTTATAATTAAACTTTTTTTTAGCAGATTATTTAGTATTTTTACTAGTATATTTTGCTAAGTTTAAGCTAGTATTAGTTTTTATAAAAAAATAAAAGTTTTAAAAACATAACTTTTTTAAAAATATTATAGCTTTTTATATAATATTTTTATAAGGACTAAAAACCGCGCTTTTAATAAAAATGCTAGCATAATAATTATTAACAACCTATTTTAAAATATAAACCAAAAAATTAAATATTTATATAAGTGTTTAAATATTAAACTTTTATATATAATAAAAATAAACAAAAATAAAAGCTTTTATAAATATATTATTAACCGATTTTAATATTTTTAAATAAATTTAAATAAAAATATAACTATTTAAACCTAAAAAATAGTAAACTATACATAAATAAAGTAAAACTAAAAAAAATTTTAGTAAAAGCTTGCAGCAGTTTTAATATATAAATTAATTATTAAATTTATATATAAAAGCAAAAAATTTATCGAACTATTTAGTAGCTAATTACTGCTAAAGTTTTTTTTAAAATAATAGTATTATTTTTTAGTTTTATAAAGCAAAATAAATAATTAAAAACTTAAAAGCGCTTTTTAGCTTTTATTTATTTTTAAACTTTAAATATATAAAAAGCTTTTGTTATTTAATTAAATATAAATATTTAAATATATTAATACTAGTAGGCCATTTTTAGTAAGCAAAACTAATAATATAAAATAAACTAAATATAAAGTTAAAATACTAAAGTAAACGTTTATTAAATACTACAAAAAGTATTAATATATTTAAACAATAAAATAGTAGCTATAAAAATTAAAATTTATTAAAAATTATATAATAACTTATTTATTAAATATATTAGCTTTAAAAATAAATAGTATTTAAACGTTCTACTTATATTTTGCTTTTAAAATAAAAATAATACTTTAAAAAATAAGCAGCTATAAAAGTTAGTAATAAAGCTTAAAGCATAAGCTTAAATTAAACAGTTTTTAATATAAATTTTAATAAAAATAGCAAATATTTTAATAAAAACTTAAAAAACTAAAATAAAAAAAAGTTTTATATAAATAGCAGTTAAATATAAGTTAGCTAATTTTAAACTATAAAAAAGTTCTATTTTAAAATAAACATTTATGCTTTATATAGCAAAAAAAAAACCAGTTAATATTTTAGCACCTAAATTTAAGTTTTATATAACAATATAACTAAATATAAAAATAATAGCAAAAATTTTAAGCAAAGTTTTTTTTTTTTTTTAATAGTTTATTATTTTAAAATTGGTTTGTTTAAAGCTAAAATTTAATAGCTAAAAAAGTTTAATATTTTTATTAAGTTTAATATATCTTTAATATTTTTTAAAATTTGCAAAAAAAAATAATTTTTAAGCTAAATTATACTTATAACTATAGCAAGTTTTTAAAGTAAACAGCCTTTAGTTAATAAAATAATATAAATAAAAAAAGTTAGCAAAATAAATTTATAATTTTAAAAAAAAAATTAGCTTTAAAAATTAAATATATTAAGCTTTTAATAAACAGTTTAAAAATAAATTACTACTAATTAAACAACCGGCCGGCAGCTTTTAGCATTTAAGTTTTAATACTTTTAATAAGCTTTAGCTATTTAGCGTATAATTAATAACTAATTTAAAACTAATATAAACAAAAAAAATTTAACTGTTTAATTAAAATATAATATTACAATAGTTAAAAAATAATATTAATATAATATAATTTTTGCTTAGTGCTTTAAATATTAAAGTAAAATAATTTAACTAAGCATAAATAAACAGCAAAAATAATTATAACTTAAAAAAAATATTTTAAAAACTTTTTGCAGCTATTAAAATAAAAGTTAAACAGTATAAAAAATAATTATTAGTAAGTAAAAAAATCTTTTACCTATAATATTATTAAATTATAAAAACTTTTTAAAGCTTTTATTTATTATAGCCTATTAAAAAACAAAGTATAATACTAAAGTAATAACTTTAAAAATAATAATAGCAATAAAAATATACTAATAAATAATCTACAGCTAAGTTTTATATTTTAAAATTTATATATATTTAATATAAGCTATAATACTAAAATATAAATATAGTTTAATAATTAAATATTAGTAAGTTTTAAGCAAAATAGCTATAATATGCTATAGTAGTGCTTAATAAAAAGCTTAAAATATAGTTTAATAATTTGCTAAAAAGTTTGTTTATAATAGCTTTTAAAGTAGCTAAATGCTTTATTATTTAATTAATAATATATATAAATAAATTAACAAAATTTTTATTGTTTTTATTTACTATTTAGTAAAACTATAGCCAAAAAAATAAGCTTAATAAAATTAGCAAAAAAAAAAAACCTTATTAAGCTTAACTTTAGTTTAATATTATAAAAAAACATAAAAAATATAAAATAAATAAAAGCTTTAGCGCTAGTAAAATATTACTATTTTTATTATTTTTTTATTTATTTAATAAAATAAAACTAAATTTTTGTTCAACTTTTAGTTTTAAAGTTTTTTATAGGCCAACCTAAGTTAAAAACATTATTAAGTAAAAAGTTTAGCTAAAGCAGCATATTTATTAAACTATAATATAAATATTTAAAAAAAAACTTATAAAAAACAAAAATCTTTAGTAAAACAAAAAAATAAAAGTTTTTTTAATTTTAATTTTTAGTATAAATACAAATTATAAAAGTATAGTTTATTAATTTTTTAGTTTTTTAAAATTTAAAGCTAAAAATATTAAAAAAATTATTATAAAAATAAACTTAATATTTTAGTATGCTTTTATAGCATTTATATAATTTTTATTTTAGGCTTGCTATTAGTAAGCAAATTTAGTTTAGTATATTTTATATACGCTAAAATATATAGCTAAAATAACAGCTATTAAATGCTATTTTAGTAGTGCTTAGCTAAGCAAAACACCTAAATGCAAAAAAACCTTTTTGCTTTATTTAGCAAGCAAATTAACAATATTAAGCTTTTATAGTAATATTTGTAAGTAAAATAATATACTAACTATAAGTAATAATTTATTAATAATAAAGCAATTTGCAGTTCAATTAAGCCTAATGCTTAAAAAAGCAGGCTTAATAGCTTAACGTTTGCTAAAATATTAGTTAAAAAGCTTGCAAATAACAGCTTTCTAGCTTAAAGTATAAGCTATTTTTACTTAAAAAAATATTAATAATTAAAAGTTAAACATAAAACCTCTAGCTAGCAAAATAAACAGTTAATAGTATAGCTGTTTATAAGTATTAAAAAACTAGCTTATAATAACTAAGCGTTTATAGCAATATTGCTTTTTAATTTTTTAATATTAGCTTTTTTTATTATATTAAAGCAAAATTTAATAAGTATTAAATTGTTTATTTATTAATAAAAAATATAAGCTAGGTTTAAACTATTATAAAATAGGTTAGTTTTATCTTACTAATAATTTTACTGCAATAATAATTTAGCTTAGTATAAAAAAAACCGTTAATTTAAATAATTAGTTTTTATAGCTGTTTAACTAAGCAGTGCTATAACGCTATTATTTGCTAAATAATAGTTAAATACTTTTAAGTTAAAATTTATACTAAAATATAATAATATTTTTTATATGTTATAAACAAATATAAATAAGCTTTAGCTTTATATTTTAGCTAGCAATTTTACTATTAAGCTTAAAATGCTTAGTGGTATTTTGCGTATTATAATTTTAATATATATAAAATTAAATTTTTTATAAACAATTTAGCTATATAAAAAAGTTTTATAAGCAGTAAAATAACTTTATTATTATAATTTACTAAAAGTAAGCCTTTTTTTGCTTCGATTTTTTATATTTTTTTATTTTTCAAAAATAAATAAAAAAATCGGTTCTATAATTTTAATAAAAACTTTTTTTTGTTTTTTAACTATAAAATATATATAGCATTAAAATATAAAATATTTAGTATAATTTAGTAATTTATATAACTATTAACTTTTATAAAAAAAATATGCTTATATTTTTTTAATTTTATATGTTTTATTTTTTTTATAACTTTTTAAAATATTAATAAATTAAATAACAATAAAAATATATAATTTATTAAAAACTTTTAAGCTATATTTAAAATTTAAGCAAGGCTAATAAGTATATAAAAAGGCAATATTTGCTTTTAAAAACTTATAAAGTTGTTAAAAAAATAAACAAAAGCCTTATAGGCTTAAAAGGCTTTAAATTAAACTCTAAAATAAGTTATGCTAAAAGCTTGTTTTTTAGCGCAGTAGTAAAGCCTAAATAAAAAAGCAATTATTTTTTTAAGCATAGTAATAATAATTAGCTAAAAATGTTAAATAGGCAGCAGTAATGCTTTTTTAAAATAAGTTTTTTTAAAGTAGGCTTTTCTAAAGTAAGCTTTTTTAAAATAAGCTTTTCTAGGGTAGGCTTTTCTAAAGTAAGCTTTTTTAAAATAAGCTTTTCTAGGGTAGGCTTTTCTAAAGTAGGCTTTTTTAGGGTAGGCTTTTCTAGGGTAGGCTTTTTTAAAGTAAGCTTTTCTAAAGTAGGCTTTTTTAAAGTAGGCTTTTTTAAAGTAGGCTTTTTTAAAGTAGGTTTTTTTAAAGTAAATTATTAGAATAAAACTTATAAAGTTAAAATTATATAATAAATTAAATTTTATAATTATAATATTTTAATAATTAGTATTAAATATAATATATATAGTATTTTATATTTTATATATAAAATATAAAATTTTTTTTTATTCTTTTTTTTTTTTTTTAGCAAAGCTTTATTTTAAAGTTTACTTTTTATTTATATATTTTATTATATTATATATTTGTTATATACTTTTTATAATAACTATTATTTTTAAAAATAATGTTAAAAATAATTTAAAGTTTTATATAATAAAATATATAACTATATATTTACAACTAACTTTATTGTATAAAAATAACTAAGTGCAAAAAAAAAGCAAACGTTATATATTTAATATTTTAATAAAAAATAAACTATAATATAATAAAATATATAATTATATAACTATTATTAACTACTTTATTATATATATATAACTAAATATAAAAAAAAACAAGCATAATATATTAAACATTTTAATAAAAATTATACTATTATATAATAAATTTTATTTTAGTTTTATATATTTTAATTTTTTTTTTAAAGTTTTTTAATATATATATATACTTAAATTATTATTTATTATATAATAATATTATTTTTTGTTTTTATTATTTCTATATTTATATTTTATATATATATTTTGTTTATTTTTTTTTATTTTTTTTAATATAAGTTTTATTAATTTTTAAATGGGCTTTTTTAAAGTAGGCTTTTTTAAAGTAGGCTTTTTTAGGGTAGGCTTTTCTAAAGTAGGCTTTTTTAAAGTAAGCTTTTTTAAAGTAAGCTTTTCTAAAGTAAGCTTTTTTAAAGTAAGGTTTTTAGGGTAAATAGTTATTAAAGTAAGTAGTTATTAAAGTAAATTATATAACTATTTAAGCGGCAGCTTTAATAGCTAATACTTTTTACTGCAACTATTATTAATCTATTAAAACAATAGCTATATAAATATAACTAGCATTAATTAATATACAATTAAAAAAGCTATTAAATAGTATTAGTTATACTAGTATGCAATATATAGCTGTTAAAAAATATAAGTTATAAAATCGATTTTTTTTTTTAGTTAAAAACTATTTGTAAAATGCTTAACTTTGCGAAAAAAAGCCCTAAAAAAAATTTAGTAGTTAGTTTTTATATAGTAGTTTTTAGCAGTTTTAAAATGTATATAGTAATAAGTTAATAGGTAAAAGCTTAAAAGTTAATAAATAAAAGCTTAAAAATTAGTAAGTAAAAGCTTAAAAGTTAGTAAGTAAAAGCTTTAAGTAAAATTTTATATAAAAAATAAATTAAAAAGTTTTTTTGCGTTAGATTTTTTAAGCTTTATAAAACTTAAAAAAAATGCGGTTTTATAAGTTGTTTTAGTAGATTTGCTATATAAATTTTTTTTTAAAAACTAATATTGTAAATAAAAAACTTTTAAGCTATATTTTAAACTTAAATAAAGTCGATAAATATATAAAATAAGTTAATTATTTAAGTGCAAGCTTAAACGGTAGCATAATTTTTCTATAGGTTTTAGTAAACTTAGTAGGCAAGCAGTACTTAACTGCAGTAATTTTAATAGTTTTTAAAAATTATAATACTTTTAGCTATTGCTATTGCTATAACTTTAGTAGCTTTTAAAAATTATAGTACTTTTAGCTAATACTATTGCTGTAATTTTAATAGCTTTTAAAAATTATAGTACTTTTAGCTATTATTATTATTATTTATAAAAAGCTTAGTATATATTGCTGTTATTATTAAGTATGCTATTTTGTAAGCTATAATATATAAATTTATTTATTTTTTAATTAAAGCATTTAGGTTTTTGTAGGTTTTTTATTTATAAAATGCTTATTGGCTTATTTAACTTTGTTTAAAAGGCTATTTGCTAATAAACAGGTTTAATAAGCATTAACTTTTTTAAAAAAGCTTTTTATAGCATTTGCTATTTAAAATATACAGTAGCTATTAAGCATGTTTTTTGCTTTAATAGCTTTATTTAAGCTTTATATATTATTAGCTTTTAGCTAAAACTTATACTAAGTATTAAAAAGTATACTTTTAATAGTTGCTATTATATGCTATTAAGTTAAATGTTTTTTTTTAAAAGCTATAAGTTTTACTATTGTTAATTGTATTACAGTTAACGTTTTATATAGCAAACTAGCGTTTTAAAAAATTTAAAAAAAAAAATTAAAAAGCAATATAATATAATAAGCTTTACTTTAACCGTTAAGCTGTTGCTTGCTAGGCCTATTTTTGTAAAGCATTAAGTAAACATTTTTGCTTTATAAACATTAACCTAGCGCGCTTAACTATAACTAATTTTTTTGTGCTATAAAACACAATTAGTTAACTTTAGCATACAATAGTTATTTGGTTAATTTTGCTAGTAGTTATATGTTTGTTTTAAAAATTAAGCTATATATATTTAAATATAAACAATTATATAGCAAAACTACAAATAGCTTATTAAATTAGTTATTATTTATTTAATAGTATTTTATTATTTAAATAACCGTAGTAATTCTAAAGCTAATATATATTAAAAATTTTAATTTATAAAAAAATATATTTATTAAATTAAAAACTAATGCTTTTTAAAGCTTTTAAATAATTTATAATAATTCTTTAAATTATATAGCTTTATACTAGCAATAGTTTATTTAAATTTTTGCTTTATTAACTTTCGATAGCAAAGTTTTAGCTTGCTATAGTTATAATAAGTAATAAAAAGTTAAAGTTTAACCTTAAAAAAAAAGCTTAAAAAATAGCTATTATATTTAAAAAAAGCAGCAGGCATATAAATTATTTAATTTTAATATAAAAAAATAATAATAATAAATACTAATATAAGGCTTTTTTAGGTTTTATAATTAAAATAAGTATAATTTAAATTTTTTAACGAAAAATAATTAAAAAGTAAGTTTAATATTAATAGCTGCAATAATTTTAGTTTTAATAGTATATATTAAAGTTGTTATAGTTAAAAAGCTCGTAGTTAAACTTTAGACTTAGCTAGCTAGTTTGCTTTATTATATATACTAGTTTGGCTAAGTTTTTTTTTTTAAAAAGCTTTATACTTTTTATTAAGTATAGTAAAAAACTAAAACTTTTACTGTAAAAAAATTAAAGTATTTAAAGCAAACATATGTTTAAATATATTAATATAAAATAATAAAATAAAACGTATAGTTTTATTTTATTAATTTTTAAAACTACTATAATAATTAATAAAAATAATTAAAAACATTAGTATTTAATTATTAAAAATAAAATTTTTAGATTTATTAAAAACTAATTATTGCAAAAATATTTATTAAAAATATTTTTATTAATTAAAAATAAAAGTTAAAAAATTAAAAACAATTAAATACTATTATAGTTTTAACTATAAACTATATTAACTAAAAATTAAACAATATTATTTTTTAACTTATTTAGCACTTTATAAAAAATTAAAATTTTTAAGTTTTAAAAAAAGTATAATTATAAAGCTAAAACTTAAAAAAATTAACAAAAAAGTATTACTAAAAGTAAAGCCTGCAGCTTAATTTAATTTAATATAAAAAAATTTATTAAGTTTAAATATAATAAAAATTAACAAATTAAAAGTTTTTTTTTAATTTTATAAGTAGTAGTATATAGCTATTTTTAGTTAGTAAAGTAATTTATTTACTTAATTATAATAATAAACAAAATATTTATTTGCTAAATAGCTTATATTGTTTTAGTAATATATTAGCTTTTTAAAAAAACTATTTGCTTAAGCAAATAAAAGTTAAATATAATAATAGATTTATAATGCTTTTAAATATTTTAAGCTATATATATATTATACTAATAAAAATAGCAAGTATTTTTTTAGTAAAAATACTTAAGTAATTTTATTAAACTTTATTATGCTAAAAATAAAACATTATAATTATTGCTTTTTAATAAGAAATTTTTAATAAGCATAAATTATTAACTTGCATTAATTATATTTTTGCTTTTTATATATATTGCTTATTGCTACTATTAATTAAATGTAACAATTTAGAACAAACTTACACTTGGTAAATTATATAACTACACACGTAATAAAAAAATAACAGAATAATCGCGCTATTAATAAGCCCTGCGTACTTTATTGCGCATGTATACAACTGTATATATTTATATACAGCTGCAAGCTATTTTTATATTTTTTTTTTTTTTTTTTTTAGCTTAAAATTTTTGTTTATAAAATTAATAAACTAATATTTTGCTATATAATAATTGTAATACTATTTTAAGCTTTAAAACTTATTTGCTAATAAACATTTAATTAAATATATATTTTTTATTATTTTATATAACTAGCAAAATATAAATTAGTTATTTTAACAACTATAACTTTAATTTAACTATAACTATAATTTATACTTTAATAATTACAATTTTAACTTTAATTATAATTATAACTTTAAACTTTATTAAACTTTATATTTAACTAATGCTTTAGCGCTAAATTATTTATAAAAAAAGCAACTTGTAATAGCTATAAACAATTTAAACAAATAACTAATAACTTATTTGCTTTTATTAAAACTAATAAAAAAAAGTTTTATAAAGCTTTAACTTTTAGCTATAAAAGCAAAAAGGTTTAAATTAATACTATTAATAATAACTTTAAAATAAAACAACTTAATAAAAATATTTTATTAGTATTTATTAGCAAAAATAATATAGTAAACTAAACTATTATTTAACCGGCAGCTAGCAATAATAAAAAAAAAACTAGTTATAATATAAAGCTATTTATTTTATAATAAAAAATCTAATAGCTATATAAGCTATTAAGCTAGCAAACTTTTGCTATTAAAAAATATGCAAATAGCATATTTTTAAAAAATGCTAACTTTATTTTTTATGCTAAAAAAATAGCTGTATAATTAGTATTTTAGTTATAAGCAGTTTATAAAAACAAATAGTATTAATAATATAAAAATAAAGCAAAAGCTAAAGCTAAATATTTAAATAAATTTAGCAGTAATAAAAATAAGTTTAACATTTAAATATACAAGCTAGCAAACAAGTTTAAAAAAAACAAACTAACGTTTTATAATAAAAAAAGCCAAATAAAATATTTACTATTTTAGCTAAAAAAAAAAACCTTTTAATTAATTAAAACTTAATACTAGTTAATTTTATAACTTTTTAGTAATATAGCTAAAATAATTTAAGCTTTAATTATTATTTATTATAATTTTAACTAAGCTATTATTGCTTAATAAGCTTTAAACAAATATTAATATAAACTTTTAAATAATTTTAATATTTATAACTTTATTTTAATTTTTAATAGTTTAGCTTAAAAAGCAATAATGCTTAAGTTTAAATAGTTTTAATTACTATAAAAATATTTAAATATAAACTAAAGTACTAAATTTTTTAAAGCTAATATTAACTAAACAATATTTTATAAATAATTTTATAATAAAGTAGCTAAAGCTGTTTATAACTATTAATGCTTTTATTAATAAAGCTAAAAAAACAAAAGTAAAGCTTTAGTAGCCTGTTTAAATTAAAATAATAATAAAGCTGCTTTAAAAAAACAAAATACTTTTTATATTATAAAAGCTAATTAAAACAGTAAAATTAAAAAGTTAACTAAAAAATAAAAACAAGTTTATTAAACTAATAATATTTGTTTTAGCTGCAGCAAAATAGGTTATATAATAAAAAATTATCTAAAAAACTAAAACGTTACTATTATATTTATATAAATTTTGCTTAACAAAAAAAAGTTAAATAAAACTTTAAACTTTAGTAATTTAAAAAACTAAAAAAACCAGCAAAAAACTTTTTGCTAGTTTAACTATTTATTATAGCTAATATAAATAGCTTAAAAAAATTACCTAAATTTATATTGCTTATATAAATATAAAATAATAAAAAAAATATAATAAAATTTATTATTTTATATAATATTAAAGCTTAAACTAACTTTTTAGTTAATTAAAGTTTAACAAAAAAATTAAAACAATAAAAATAAGCAAAAATAACCTAGCTAAAAAAGCTAATATTGCTAACTAACTATTATAAACATATAGTTAAAAAATAAAAAAAAATTTTACTATTATATTAGTAATAAATAGTTAAAAGTTTTTTAACTAAAAGTTTAAAGTTATAAAAATAATTTATAATATTATTATTAGCTTTTACTAAATAGCAGCTTAAAGAGTGCTTTTTAACTGCAAAAAAAAATTGCTAACTATTATTTAACTTAAAAAAAACTGCTTAATTTTTAAACTATTTATAAAAATATTTTTTAGCAAAAAACTAAAAATGTTTAAATAAAAACTTAAATAACTAATAATTTAAAATAACCGGGCAGTTATTAAATATTTAAAAAAAAGCTATTAAATTAACCTAAATTATAAGCAATAAAAAAAAACAAAGCTTTTTATTATATTAATTTTTATAAAATATATTAATTTTTATGCAAAAAAAACAAAAAAAATTATTAGTATACAAGCTTTTTAAAAAAAAAACTAAAAAACTTTTAACGGCTAGCTAATACTGTTTTTTGCTAACAAAAATTTTAAATATATTAAATTAGTAAAATAACTAATTTTAAAAAAGCTAGCTTATTTAAAAAGCTTTTTTTTAAAAAAATTTTCTACTAAACTATTACTATTAAAACTAAATTATAATATAATTTTAAAATTAAACAACAAGCTTTAAACAACTAGCTTTTTAAAATATTAAACCTTTATATAATATATATTACTAAAAAAAAAAAAAATTAAAAAACTTTTTTAAATAAATTTTATTAAACTATATATAAACTTAAATATAGTTTTAGTTTTTTTTGCGCTAAAACTTTATTTTATTAAATAATAATTTTGCATAAACTTTTAATAATAAAATTAATTTTTAAAAAACTAACTAATATAAACTTTTAATTTAAATAGTATTATATATAACTATTATAATATAATAATTTATTTAAAAATTAATATTATTTAAGCTTTTAATTAATTAAAGCTTACGCTATAGTTTTATTATTTAATAATGTTTTATATTTGTTTAAGTATATATTAATAAAAAGTTTTACTGTTTAGCTTTAAAGTTAAACTAGCTTAATAACAAAACTTTATTAATGTTTAACTATATAAATTGTTTAACTAGTTTATTAGTATATATATAAACAATATATTAATTTATTTAAACAAACAAAAAAATTATTAAAAGTAATATAAAAAGGTAATTTTTTATTTAAACAAAATAAACCTATAAAAAAATATTAAAAAGTTTTGCTTTAATATTACTATAGTAAACTATTTAAAAACAGTTTTAAAAATTAGTAAAAATATTTAAATTAATTTTTATAAAATAAAAGCAATTATAAATTAAAAATTTAAAAATTTAAAAAGCTTAATGTTTATTTAATTATTTTTAGAACTATATAATTTTATATAAATATTTACTTATTATGCTAGCAAAATAGTAAAACTTTTAAACTAACTACTAAAAAAGTTAGCACTATAAAAACTAAAACTTAAGCAGCAAAAAGCTTTTAAAACTTTAAAAAAACTAGTAAATATTATTTTAGTAATTATGTTTTTTAAACCTAGTATAAAAACTTAAGTTAAAACAAATGCTTTAAAAAATGCTATTAAAAGCATTATTTAGCAAAAATAAAAAAACAAAAAATAAAAACTTATAAGCTATTTTTTTAAAATAATAATAGCGTTTAAAAAAGCTTATTTTATATAAAACTAAAAACTACTAGCAGTAGTTTAAACTTTAAAATATTACTATTTTAAATTAATAAGTATAAAATTTTAAATAATTATTAACTACTAAATATTAATTTATTAGTTTATAAAAAAAGTATTATTTATTTAATAAGTAAAATAAGCAAACTTTTTAAGCAATTTTAATATTGCTTTTTAATATTAACCAAGTAAAAAAAACATAGTTATAAATATGCTATTTTATAAAACTATTAACTTTTTAATAATAAAAGCTAAAAAAAAATAAAAATATATGTTTATTTTAATTAAACTAAAACAAATTAAAAATTTAATTGTATTAATAAAAATTACTAAAACAGTTAAAAAACTAAATATTAATTTTACTTTATAAAAAGCTAATTTAGTAAACTTAATTATTTAAAAAAACAAACAATAAAAGCTTAAAAATTATAAAAATAAGTTATAAATGCTTAAGCTAAATTAAAACAAGAAAATTTTTCTATAAACTATTTTATTGCAAAAAGCGTATAAACTAGTTTTAATAGCATACTAAAGCTAAAATAAGCTTATTAAAGCTATAAAAAAAACTTATTATTAGCTTTTTTTAAAATATAATATATACTGCTATATAAATAATTATTATAGTTATTATAAAAACAAACAACTAAAAAACAAAATTTTAAAGTTGCTATATTTTATACTAATATTTTAAAATGTTTAAAAGCATATAATAGTAAACAGCAAAAACATGCTGTTAAATAAGCATAAATATAACTATATATAAGCATTTATTAATAAATTTAGCAAAATAATTATAACTTTATTAAAACATAAAACAAATATAGCAAAAGCTTTTGCTGCTTAATATTATTGCTTAATATACTGATTTTTTAAAATATTTAAAGTATAATTTTTAAATAATATAAAACTTTTTATTTTTAAGTTTATAAAAACGCTAAACTGCTTAACTAGCATAAAATATAAGCAAAAAAATATTTATTATTTTTAAATATAAAAAACAATTAAAAAAATAAACTATAACTTAAATTAAAAACTGCGATTTTATATTAACAAATATTAAAATAACTAAAATGTTTATTTATTAGCTTTAAACTTTATATATAATGTTTTATAACATTTAATAATTAATATAGCTTTAATAAAAATAGCTATAAAAACTAAGCTAAAAAATTATTTAATTGCTAATGTTATAAAAAAAATGTTTAATAATAAGCAAGCAAAAAAAGCAGCTAAACTAATAAAACAAACAAAAAAAGTTTAAAAAGCAGCTTATTAAATAATTATAATAGCTTAAAAAAAACAAAAATTATAAGCGAATAAAAAATATAAGCCTATAAACTTTACTATAATTAATAAAGTTTTTTTAAATAAAAAAAGCTTATTTATAATAGTACTAACTATACAATTAAACTTATAATTTATAAAACTATTTATTATATTAAAGCAATATAAATATAACTATATATTAAATATGCTTAATATTTATAAAAAAAAAAACCTGTTTTATATTAACTAACTATAAAAAGCAAATAACAATTTACTATTTTAATAAATATACAAAAAACTATTATTTAAAAAAATTAATAGTAAATTTAAATATAAAGTTAATTAAATAAAAAAAGCTAAAATATTTAGCCGCTTTAAAAAATTATAATATTAAGTTTTATAAAAAAGCTATAACTTTAATAATATTTAATACTTAGCTAGCAACTTTAAAAATATACTTATAACTTTAAATAAGTTTTATTAAAAACGTCTAAAAAAACTTAAACTTTTAGTACGCTTACGAAAATAAATATGTATAGCTACTATAAATAAATTTGCTAAAAACTACGAAAATAACAATCATACTAAAAAATTTAGTACTAAAAAGCTAAAAATGTATTGCTATAAGCAATAAACTTCGATTTAGCTTTTAACTAAAGTTTTAGTTTTAGCAAAAAGTAATATAACAATTTAAAACAAACTTATACTTAGTAAATTATATAACTATATATATAATAAAAAAATAATAAAACAATTATATTATTAATAAGCTTTGTATACTTTACTGCGTATATATACAACTATATATATTTATATATAGCTATAGGCTACTTTTGTATTTTTTTTTTTTTTTTTTTTTAGCTTAGAATTTTCGTTTATAAAATTAATAAACTAGCATTTTGCTACATAACAATTGTAATATTAAATAGTTTAGTAAAGCTTTTAAATTAGCCTAAAAAAATTAGCAATAATATTTTAAAGCTAAAAAGCTATTTAAACTTAGTTATTTAAAAAAAGTAAAAGTTATAACAAAGTTTCTATTAGTAAACTAGCAAAAAAATTATTAAAAAGTTTTTATAACTTTTAAACTTTTATAAATATATTTTTTATTGTTTTAGCAGGCTTTAGCCTACTTTATAGCATTTTTATATTATAAAGCTTGCTTTAAAAAAGTGCTAAAAAAACCTGCTAGCAGCTTATAAAACTTTATTTAATATTAAATTTTAAACATATAACTAAATAAGTTAAAATTTTTAATAATAAATTTTTTAGTTTTAATATTAATGTTACGGTTGGACTACTTCAGCGAGACAAAGCTCATAGTTAGGGTACCTTTCGTATATTAATCGTAGGATAAAAAAGAAAAGCTACGCTAAGTACAACGGTCTAAAATATCTAGGTGTAAGCTACAGTAGGTAGGTCCCTTGTAGGTCCTTTGGCCTTTGGCCCTGTAGCGGTCCTAGCCTTAGGGTAGCGTAAAGACCACCTAGCCATAACTACCCCCCCCGTAAAAAAAATAGGGTCTTGTTCTCGAGATTTGCTACTTCTAGAATTCAAACTAATTAAACTTGCGTTCTAGTAAAAAAAAGGATTATTTTAGGTTTTTACTTTAAAGCTATTATTCTATAGGCCCTTAATCTATAAAAAAGCTTAAAGTTTTTCTACAAGTTATTATTAGGTAACTTTTATAACACTAGCTATAATTACGCTAAAGTTTAAATTTTTCTTTTTCGATTATTATAATACTTTTTTAAAATTTTTTAGCATATTATTATTAAAATATGCTTCTTTAAACCTATTTTTTTCTGCTGCTTTTAGCTATTATTTAAGTTGTTTTAGCAGTTCTATAAAATTAAAGTTATTATTATAGAACGTTTTTAGCAGCTTAAATAAATTTTTAAAATTGCTAGCTAAATACTATTAGCTATTAAAATCCTAGCTTTTTTAGTTAACCTAGTATTATAAAGTTTTTTTATAGTAAAGTTTAAAAGTTTATATTCGTTCGACTTTTTACTTTTGTTTGCTATTGTTTAAAAAAATAACCTCCTTTTCTAGCTCGCTAGCCTTTTGTTTTAGCAATAAGTTATTTAAATATTTTTACAGTCGGTTTGTATAGTATAAGTCAGTTAACTTCTATCTATTAAAAACTTTTAATCAAAAAATAACTAAACTAGTTTATTCTAAAATCTTAAAATATTATTATATAAATAAATAGTTTAGTTTATTAAAAAGTTTGTTTATAATTTAAAACTATTATTTTTTTACAATAAATATATAGTTGCCTACTTTAAAATTAAAGTTACGCTAGTAATAATTTTTCTGTTAAATTAATCAGTTTTAAATATTTTTTAATATTGCTTTAGCCGTTTTTATATATTATTTAATAGTTTTTGCTTTTTGCTAAGCTTTTTTTCGGTTTAACCGTTTTTGTAGAAAAAAATCTTTAAATACTTCTATTTTGTTTATTTAATTTTAATAACTAAACATAAAAAAACCAAATAATACTTTATAAAATTATAAACCTATAAACTTATATAAAAAAAATAAAGCAGTAAAATCTATCGCTAGCAATACATTAGCCTAATTATTCTAGTAGTAGTTATAGTACGGTTGCAGTTTTTAGTTTAAATATTTAATTGCTATTTCAGCTTGTTCTACCGATTTATAATAACCTAACGAAAACAAAGTCCATTTAATGCCTAAAATTTTAGCTAATTTGTTGGTAAAAAAAAAAATAAATTAAAGTTTTTTATCCAAGCTAACTTGCTTTAGTAGTCCAAAAATTCTAAAAAATTCTTTGTAATATAATTTTGCAGCTTTTTTTGCCGTAACCTTTTTATTGCAAAATATTAACCAAGGTAACTTGCTAAATCAGTCTACTATAACAAATATATTTTTTTTTTTCTCCCTGTTAGTCGCTATTTTTTTAAAATTAATAACCACATGCTAAAATAAGCACAACAAAATAAAAATTAGTTGCAGCAATCTAAAGGTTTTATTTCAAAGTACTTTTGCTAGTTAACATTCAAAACAGTTAATAACATACCTATTACAATCAGCAGCAAATTCTAGCTACTAGTACTATAATAAAACCAACTTTTTTATTTTGTTTTAACTAAAATATGCTAAAATAATACAGCTATAAATTTTTTTTAAAAGTTTAATTAAAAAATAGTTAACCTACAATATAACTAACTTTTTTTTATAAGTTATTAGCCTTTTGTTTATAGCCTAATTTTTCGTTTAGCTAAAGTTAGCTTTTGTTCGGTAGATTTTTAGGTTAAAAAATTTTTAATTTTACTTTAAAACTTTATTTACTAGCAATACTATTAATAATAACACATTAATATTAGTACTAAAAATAAAATAAAACATTTTAGCAATTAAGCTTATTTTTTTAAGCTTTTTTTGTTTATTTATAAATTAAAATAATATTATGTATTTTTAATGTTTAATTTTGCTTTTTTGCAATTTTAACTTATTTTATTTCTGCAATAAAATATTAGCTATTATATTTTTAAATCTAGGTTTATATATAATAAAAAAATTATATTATACTAATAAATCTGCTTAATTTGCTTAGCATAAATTAAATTGTTGTTTTGTACTAAAAAACTTTAAAGCCTAATAGTTTATAATAATTAAAAACAAACGTTTTTTTTAGTTTCCGATTAGTTTAAAATGCTAAATTTATAGTACTTTAATTACTGCTAGCATTTTTTTGTTAAAAATGCTATAGTTTAGCTTAAACTTATGCAAAGTTTTAAAATAATAAGTAATAAAGTACTAAAGCCTATTTTTTTTTTTTTGTATTAAAGTACTTGCAGCTACTTTATTAAACGCGTTAGTTTTTACACGCGTTTTTTTATTATAGTTATAATATGCTAGTATAAGCGCAGAAATAAGCAGTTTTTTAAGCTTATTAAATGCTTTTTTATAAGCTTTGCTTTATTTAAAAGCTATATTTTTGCAAGTTAAATTAAACAAAAGTTTGGCTTTTTAGCTATACTTAAAAATAAAACATTAGTAAAAGTTGCAAAATCTTAAAAAAAATTGCATTGCTTTAAAAATAATAGGTTATTTTTAGTTTTATACAACTGCAATTTTTTTTAGGTCAACCTTAATTTTATTTTTTTCTATAATAAACCTTAAATACTTAGTTTTAGTTATATAGAATTTATACTTTTTAAGATCGGCTTATAGTCTAGCTTTGTACAAACGCTACAATACTATTTTAATATATTATTTATGCTTTTTTAGATTATTAGAGTAAATAAGCATATTATTAATATAAACACTGCAAAAATTATCTAAATAATTATTTAAAACATTATTAATATAGCGCTAAAATATAGCTAGTTTGTTTATTAATTTAAATAATATAACTTTATATTTAAATAAGCTATATTATATTTTAAAAGTTATTAAATTTTTATAGTTAAAATATATTTGTATTTAGTAAAAAGCTTATTGTATATTAATTTTTATAAAAATGTTTGCTTTGCTAATGTGCATAAATATTTTATTAACAAAAAAAAGCAAATATTTATTTTTTTTAGTTATTATATTAATTTTGCAATAGTTAATACAAAATTTTAGTCCGCTATTTGCTTTCTATACTATTAGCACCGGCGCAGCAAAAAAAACACTTTTAAAAACAATAAATCCTTTATATAAATTTTCTACTATATAAGCTTTTATAGCCTTTAATTCCTTAATTAATATACAGTATAGCAAATAATCAATTAAGTTTTAAATATTTTTACTAGGTATAAACTTAATATAATAGTTAATTAGTTAGTTAAACACAAATACATTAAAATTAACTTTGCTAAACATATGCAATAAAAGTTAGTACTCTTTAAAAACCATTTTTCAAACTTTTTGCTTAAGCTATTTATTTTCTTTATTAAAAAGTATAGCATTTTGCTTTTTGTTTTATATTACTATATTAATTTTATTAATGCTAGTAATATAAGGTTTATACTTCTCCTGTTAAATAGCTTTAATAAATAGTGCAGCTTTAATAATTGCAATATTAATAATAGAATAGTGCTTATACTATTTTATAGCATTTTTTTATAACTAATACAGTTTTTGTTAGTTATGCTTCTATTTTATTTTTATTAGTAAAAAGTTTAGTAAAAGTTTAACATTTATTTTTGCTATTAGCAATTAATAGTTTATTTTTTGCATATTTTCCTATAAATATATACTGTTTTTTGCTACTAGTTTAATAAACCTAACTTTTCGCAGTTTACTTAATTAAAAAGTGTTCTTTGGTAGCTTTTCTTTTAACAAAAATTTTAATAAAAAGGTTATTGTTTTAAATAAAATTGCTACGTTTTGTATAAAAATTATAAATAGCATAGCAAAATTTATAACAAGCATAAGCGGTATAAAAATTTATATCCTACAAAAAGGACATATTTCTCCCGATTTGCTTTTTTGTTCTTTTCTGTTTTGTTCTTATAGTAAATATAGTAAAAAAATATAATATTTACTTTTATAATTTACTAATATATTGTATTGCTTATAAAACATTTTTTTAATTAAAAAATTATACTTTATATTAATTATAATTAATAAAACGTTTTTAAAAATATGTTTCTATAGTTAAAAGTTCACTATAAAAATATAATTTACCTTTTAACAAAAACCAATATTATAACTAGCAATTGCTTGTTTATTAAAATTGCTACAAATAACTATATTTGTTTTTAATATAATTTGTTTTATATAAGTTATATTTACAAAAATATATCTATCTGCTTTTATATTGGCTAAAGCTTTTATAGTAAATATATATTTATTTACTTTTATATTAGCAAATACTAAAAATAAATTTCTATTAAAATATAGTATTAAAAAATTTTTTATACTACTAATAATAAGTTAGTCTAATTAATACCTTAAAAAAAAGTTTATCGATTTTAAAGTTAAACTTTTCTTTTAAAGTTGTTACTATTTTATTTATACTTTGCAAACAAAACAAATAATCTAACATTATATTTTTTTTATATTAAAGTTATAAGCTTATTTCCTAATAAGCACTTTTTAGTATAGTAACTTTTTTTTTAGCAAGTAAAATATTTCTTTTTACTAATTAGTTAAGCTATTTTATTTTTAGTAAGCTTAAAATACACTTTTTTTTTAATTAAAGTTATACCTAAGCTTGCGCTTGTAGTTTTTTTAGTTTTTATAGCGCTATAGTTCAATCGTAAAACTGCAAAAGCATTTTTTTGTTTGTTGTTTACAGTTTTATTCTTGGTAATATTATATATAAATCGCTTATACTAAAAAACAAAATCTTTATAAAAAACACAAAAATCAAAAAACTAAAAAACTACTTAGTTTTTAAATCAAAAAAGCAAGCAGGTATTAAATTTTTTTTTTTATTAGGTTTTATTAAAAGTTTGTTTTCTAGCAAAGCAAATAAACTAGTTTTTAAAAGCTTAAAACTTGCTTAACTTTTTTAGTTCACAATTTTCCCATTTTACTTATACTTTTTTTTTTTTGTTTAAATTAAAATACTACTCGAACAAATGCTTTATTAATTTATTAAACATAATAATTTTATTAAAGTAAATATTTTAAAAATAAAGCTATAAATTATTAGCTGCTATTTTTCCTAAGTAAAACTTAATATTGCCTATTTAAGCAGCATTATTATAAAACTAATCTTAGTTAATAAAAAAACAGTTTTTTTAGTATTAGTACTATACTTCAAAAGTAACCTTGTTTTTTTTAAAATTGTTATAAAACATAGTTACTTTTATTTTAGCTAACTTTTTACCTTTGTTTTTAAAGTTAGCACTAGTATTTTCTAAGCTATTTAATTTATAAATGCTAGCTAGTTTAAAAATACTATCTTTAATAAAAGCGGGTCCTTTAGTAGCGCCAGTACTTTAAATGCCTAAAATACCTTTAATAAGTGCTGCAGGCTAAGCATAGCTAGCAGCAACTAGATTGCTAATTAACTAATTAGCATTAATTAGTTAAGCTTTTTTTGCTTTTAACGCTTGTTAAGCTTTGTTCAATTTTATATTGGCTATTTTAGCTTTTATAATAGCTTTATTATAAATATTTTTTGCATGTTTAACCAAAACTTTAATAGTTTAATCTAACTTTGTTAACTAGGTATATATATTTTAATATAATAAATTATATTTTTTATAACCTAAAGTTTAAAAAGCTATTTTTTTAAACATTGCTAGTATGTTAGCTTTTATTGCTTTATTAAAGGCTGTTTTGTTTATAATTTTATTAAAGTTAAAAAAAACAACTTAGCTAAAATAGGTTATAAGTTTAAAAAAAAATCCCAGTTTTTACTAAAAAGTAAAGTATTTTTTTGCTAGTTTATAAATTTGTTTTATAATATTGTTGCATATATTATTTGTAGTATAAGTTTAGCATACCTTTTTAAATTTTTTTAACTTTAGCTTATGTTAAAATTTCTTGTAAGCTAAAGTATTAGTTTTTTTAGTATTAGAGTGTTTATTATTATTATTGCGTTTTTAGGTATAAGTACGCGCTGTTTTTTTTATTAGTATTGTTTAAATAGATCAACAGCAAAAGTTAGTTTTAAAAGCTTTATTTTTACAGATATAAAAGCTTATTAAAAATATTAGGTTTTTGTTCTATCGTAAACAAAAAAGTTCGCCCGTAAAAATAGTAGCACTATTTTAGGTACTACCTTAAGTATTGCTAGGTCCAGCGCTTATAATAATATTAAAATGCGTATAATTGTTGTTAGTATTAATTTTTATTGTTAATATAAAGCTTTTTAGCTGTAATATTAATAAAAATCCTACGATTATTACAGTTAGACTACTTTAGCAAGACAAGGCTTACAGTTAGAGTACTTTTCGTATATTAATCGTAAAATAAAAAAAAAAAGCTACGCTAAGTACAACGGTCTAAAATATCTAAGTGTAAGCTACAGTAGGTGGGTCCCTTGTGGGTCCCTTGGCCCTTGGCCCTGTGGCGGTCCCAACCTCAGGGTGGCGTAAAGACCACCCAGCCGTGACTATTAATAAAAAACGTAGTAAAATATAATAAATAATATAAATTGTAAAATTTAATAAATTATTAAATTTTTAAATATATATTACGTTTATTAATATTTTAGTAAGCATGCTTGTTTAAGCGTTATTTTAACTTTTAAATTTTTGTTGTTTAGCGTTAAAAGCTTATAATAATATAATTTTTTAAAGTTAATAATATAGTTAGTTTATACTTTAAACATAATATATTTTTTTATTTTACTTACAGCTAAACTAGTTTTTTACTATAAAACATTTTAATTTTTAAAGGTTAACTTTAAATTAAGTAAAAATATTTACTAAACTTAAATATATTAATAAGTAAAAAAAAAAAAACTAATAAAAATTGTTTTAATAATAGTAAATAAAATAACAATAGCTTAAATTTAAAATTTAGCTTTTAGGTTTAAGTTATAATTTGTAAAAAATATTTTTAGCATAGTATTTTTTAAATTTTTTAAAATAAAATGCTTTAAAAAATAAAAGTTTTATACAATTAAATACTAAGCTTTTATAAAGCTTTTTTAATAAGTTAAATAGTTTAAAAATATTGCTTTAAATAAAAAGTAAATTTTTTTTAAAGCTAAATATTAGCTAAAAACTAATAGCGCATAAGTAAAATAATTAAAAAATAAAAAGCACTTTAAAAAAAAGGTTAAATAGCACATAAAATTGTTAAAAAAAAAGCATTTATAATTAAACTTTTTTTTAGTAAATTATTTAATATTTTTACCGGTATACTTTGTTAAGTTTAAGCTAGTATTAGTTTTTATAAAAGAATAAAAGCTCTAAAAACGTAGTTTTTCTAAAAATATTATAGCTTTTTATATAATACTTTTATAAAAACTAAAAACTGCGTTTTTAGTAAAAATGCTAGCGTAATAGTTGTTAACAATTTGTTTTAAAATATAAATTAAAAAGTTAAATATTTATACAAATGTTTAAATATTAAACTTTTATATATAATAAAAATAAACAAAAATAAAAGTTTTTATAAGTATATTATTAACCGATTTTAATATTTTTAAATAAATTTAAATAAAAATATAACTATTTAAATTTAAAAAATAATAAACTATGTATAAATAAAATAAAACTAAAAAAAACTTTAGTAAAAGCTTATAATAGTTTTAATATATAAATCAATTGTTAAATTTATATATAAAAACAAAAAACTTATTAAATTATTTAGTAGCTAATTACTGCTAAAGTTTTTTTTAAAATAATAATATTATTTTTTAGTTTTATAAAATAAAGCAAATAATTAAAAACTTAAAAGCGCTTTTTAGCTTTTATTTATTTTTAAACTTTAAATATATAAAAAATTTTTATTACTTAATTAAACGTAAGCATTTAAATATATTAATACTAATAAGCCATTTTTAGTAAACAAAACTAGCAATATAAAATAAATTAAACATAAAGTTAAAGTATTAAAGTAAACACTTATTAAACACTACAAAAAGTATTAACATATTTAAATAATAAAACAATAGCTATAAAAATTAAAATTTGGTAAAAACTATATAACAATTTATTTATTAAATATGTTAGCTTTAAAAATAAATAACACTTAAATATTTTACTTATATTTTGCTTTTAAAGTAAAAACAATGTTTTAAAAAATAAGCAGCTATAAAAGTTAATAATAAAGCTTAAAGCATAAGCTTAAGTTAAACAGCTTTTAGTGCAAATTTTAATAAAAATAATAAATATTTTAATAAAAACTTAAAAAACTAAAATAAAAAAAAGTTTTATATAAATAGTAGTTAAATATAGGTTAGTTAATTTTAAGCTATAAAAAAGTTTTATTTTAAAATAAACACTTATATTTTATATAGCAAAAAAAAAGCCGGTTAATATTTTAGCGCTTAAATTTAAGTTTTGCATAACAATATAACTAAACGTAAAAATAATAATAAAAGCTTTAAACAAAATTTTTTTTTTTTTTTAATAGTTTATTATTTTAAAATTAGTTTGTTTAAAGCTAAAGTTTAATAGCTAAAAAAGCTTAATATTTTAGTTAGGTTTAATATGCTTTTAATATTTTTTAAAAATTTACAAAAAAAAATAATTTTTAAGCTAAATTATATTTATAACTATAGCAAGTTTTTAAAGTAAACAGCCTTTAGTTAATAAAATAATATAAATAAAAAAAGTTAGCAAAATAGATTTGTAATTTCGGAAAAAAAATTAGCTTTAAAAGTTAAGTACATTAAGCTTTTAATAAACGGCTTAAAAGTAGATTGCTATTAGCTAAGCAACCGGCCGGCAGCTTTTAGCATTTAAGTTTTAATGCTTTTAGTAAGCTTTAGTTATCTAACGTGCAGTTAATAACTAACTTAAAACTAGTACAAATAAAAAAAATCTAATTGTTTAATTAAAATATAATATTATAATAGTTAAAAAATAATATTAATATAATATAATTTTTGTTTAATATTTTAAATATTAAAATAAAATAATTTAATTAAGCATAAATAAACAGCAAAAGTAACTATAATTTAAAAAAAACACTTTAAAAACTTTTTGCGGCTATTAAAGTAAAAGTTAAATAGCATAAAAAACAACTGCTAATAAATAAAAAAAATTTTTATCTGCAATATTGTTAAATTATAAGAATTTTTTAAAGCTTTTGTTTATTACGGCTTATTAAAAAACAAGGTGCAATATTAAAATAATAACTTTAAAAATAATAATAGCAATAAAAATATACTAATAAATAATTTGCAGCTAAGTTTTATATTTTAAAACTTATATATATTTAATATAGGCTATAATACCAAAATATAAATACAGTTTAACAACTAAATATTAGTAAGTTCTAAGCTAAATAGCTATAGCATACTATAGTAGTACTTAATAAAAGGCTTAAAATATAGTTTAATAATTTGCTAAAAAGTTTGTTTATAATAGTTTTTAAAATAACTAAATGTTTTGTTATTTAATTAATAATATATATAAATAAATTAATAAAATTTTTATTGTTTTTATTTACTATTTAGCAAAACTATAGCTAAAAAAACAAGCTTAGCAAAATTAGCAAAAAAAAAAAAACTTTATTAAGCTTAATTTTAGTTTAATATTATAAAAAAATATAAAAGATATAAAATAAATAAAAGCTTTAGCACCAGTAAAATATTACTATTTTTATTGTTTTTTTACTTATTTAATAAAACAAAGCTAAATTTTTGTTTAATTTTTAGTTTTAAAGTTTTTTGTAGGCTAATTTAAGTTAAAAATATTGTTAAGTAAAAAGTTTAGCTAAGGCAATATATTTGTTAAACTATAATATAAATGTTTAAAAAAAAATTTATAAAAAATAAAAATTTTTAATAAAACAAAAAAATAAAAGTTTTTTTAATTTTAATTTTTAGTATAAATATAAATTATAAAAGTATAGTTTATTAATTTTTTAGTTTTTTAAAATTTAAAGCTAAAAGTACTAAAAAAGTTATTATAAAAATAAACTTAATATTTTAGTATATTTTTATAGCACTTATATAATTTTTGTTTTAAGCTTACTATTAGTAAGCAAGTTTAGTTTAGTATATTTTATACACGCTAAAATATATAGCTAAAATAATAGCTGTTAAGTGCTATTTTAATAATATTTAGCTAAACAAAATACTTAAATATAAAAAAACTTTTTTGCTTTATTTAGCAAGCAAGTTAACAATATTAAGCTTTTATAGTAACATTTATAAATAAAATAATATATTAGCTATAAATAATAATTTATTAATAATAAAACAATTTATAGCTTAACTAAGCCTAATATTTAAAAAAGCAAGCTTAGTAGCTTAATGCTTATTAAAATGTTAATTAAAAAGCTTGCGAATAGCAGCTTTCTAGCTTAAAGTACAGGCTACTTTTATTTAAAAAAGTGCTAATAGTTAAAAATTAAGCATAAAACTTTTAGCTAATAAAATAAACAGTTAATAGTATAGCTATTTGTAAATATTAAAAAATTAGCTTGTAGCAGCTAAGTATTTATAGCAACATTACTTTTTAATTTTTTAATATTAGCTTTTTTTATTATACTAAAGCAAAATTTAATAAACGTTAAATTGTTTATTTACTAATAAAAAATATAAGCTAAATTTAAACTATTATAAAACAAATTAGTTTTACTTTATTAATAATTTTACTGCAATAATAATTTAGCTTAGTACAAAAAAAACTGCTAATTTAAATAATTAGTTTTTGGAGCTATTTAACTAAACAGTGCTATAATATTACTATTTGCTAAATAATAACTAAACACTTTTAAGTTAAAATTTATACTAAAACATAATAATACTTTTTATACGTTATAAACAAATATAAATAAGCTTTAGCCTTATATTTTAGCTAGCAATTTTGCTATTAAGCTTAAAGTGCTTAGTAATATTTTATATATTATAATTTTAATATACGTAAGATTAAATTTTTTGCAAACGATTTAGCTATATAAAAAAGTTTTATAAGCAATAAAATAGCCTTATTATTATAATTTGCTAAAAGTAAGCTTTTTTTTGCTTTAATTTTTTATATTTTTTTACTTTTTAAAAGTAAATAAAAAAATCGGTTTTATAATTTTAGTAAAAATTTTTTTTTGTTTTTTAACTATAAAATATATATAGCATTAAAATATAAAGCATTTAGTATAACTTAATAATTTATATAACTGTTAACTTTTATAAAAAAAATATACTTATATTTTTTTAACTTTATATGTTTTATTTTTTTTATAACTTTTTAAAATATCGATAGGTTAAATAATAACAAAAATATATAATTTATTAGAAACCTTTAAGCTATGTTTAAAACTTAAACAAAGCTAGTAAGTATATAAAAGGGTAATATTTGCCTTTAAAAACCTATAAAGTTATTAAAAAAGTAAACAAAAGCCTTGCGGGCTTAAAAGACCTTAAATTAAACTTTAAAGTAAGTTATACTAAAAGCTTATTTTTTAGCGTAATAATAAAGCTTAAATAAAAAAGCAATTATTTTTTTAAGTATAATAATAATAACTAGCTAAAAATATTAGATAGGCAGTAATAGTGCTTTTTTAAAGTAGGCTTTTCTAAAATAGGCTTTTCTAGGGTAGGCTTTTCTAGAATAAGCTTCTCTAAGGTAGGCTTTTCTAGGGTAGGCTTCTCCAGAATAGGCTTTTCTAAAGTAGGCTTCTTTAGAGTAGGCTCTTCTAGGGTAGGCTCCTTTAAAGTAAGCTTTTCCAAAGTAGGCTTCTCTAAAGTAGGCTTTTTTAAAGTAAGTTATTAAAATAAAACTTATAAAGTTAAAATTATATAATAAATTAAATTTTATAATTATAATATTTTAATAATTAGTATTAAATATAATATATATAGTATTTTATATTTTATATATAAAGTATAAAATTTTTTTTTTTTTTTTTTTTTTTTTTTTAGCAAAGCTTTATTTTAAAGTTTATTTTCTATTTATATATTTTACTATGCTATATATTTGTTATATGCTTTTTGTAATAATTATTACTTTCAAAAATAATATTAAAAATAATTTAAAGTTTTATATAATAAAATATATAACTATATATTTATAACCAACTTTATTGTATAAAAATAACTAGGTGCAAAAAAAAAGCAAACGTTGCGCATTTAACGTTTTAATAAAAAATAAACTATAATATAATAAAATATATAATTATATAACTATTATTAACTATTTTATTATATATGTATAACTAAATATAAAAAAAAAAAAACATAACATATTAAACATTTTAATAAAAGTTATATTATTATATAATAAATTTTATTTTAGTTTTATATATTTTAATTTTTTTTTAAAGTTTTTTAATATATATATATACTTAAATTATTATTTATTATATAATAATATTATTTTTTGTTTTTATTATCTTTACGTTTATATTATATATATATATATTTTGTTTATTTTTTTTTATTTTTTTCGATGTAAGTTTTATTAATTTTTAAGTAGGCTTTTTTAAAGTAGGCTTTTTTAAAATAGGCTTTTTTAAGGTAGGCTTTTTTAAAGTAAGTTTTTTTAAAGTAGGCTTTTTTAGAGTAGGCTTTTTTAAAGTAGGCTTTTTTAAAATAAGGTTTTTAAAGTAAGTAGTTGTTAAAATAAATAGTTGTTAAAGTAAGTTATATAATTATTTAAACAGTAGCTTTAATAATTAACACCTTTTATTATAACTACTATTAATTTATTAAAACAATAGCTATATAAATATAACCGGTATTAATTAATATATAATTAAAAAAGCTATTAAATAGTACTAATTATACTAGTATGCAATATATAGCTATTAAAAAATATAGGTTGCAAGATTAATTTTTTTTTTTTAGTTAAAAACTACTTACAAAGTACTTAACTTTGCAAAAAAAAGCCCTAAAAAAAGTTTAATAGTTAGTTTTTATATAGTAATTTTTAGCGGTTTTAAAATGTATATAGTAATAAGTTAGTAAGTAAAAGCTTAAAAATTAATAAATAAAAGCTTAAAAGTTAGTAAATAAAAGCTTAAAAGTTAGTAAATAAAAGCTTTAAGTAGAATTTTGTATAAAAAATAGGTTAAAAAGTTTTTTTGCGTTAAATTTTTTAAACTTTATAAAACTTAAAAAAAATGCAGTTTTATAAATTATTTTAGCAGATTTGCTATATAAATCTTTTTTTAAAAACTAATATTATAAATAAAAAGCTTTTAAGCTATATTTTAAACCTAAGTAAAGTTAATAAGTATATAAAATAAATCGATTATTTAAATGTAAGCTTAAATAGTAGCATATTTTTTTTATAGGTTTTAATAAACTTAGTAAGCAAATAGTATTTAATTACAGTAATTTTAGTAGCTTTTAAAAATTATAATATTTTTAGCTATTACTATTGCTATAATTTTAATAGCTTTTAAAAATTATAATATTTTTAGTTAATACTATTATTATAACTTTAATAACTTTTAAAAATTATAGTATTTTTAGCTATTATTATTACTATTTATAAAAAGCCTAGCATATATTGTTATTATTATTAGATATGCTATTTTGTAAACTATAGCATGCAAATTTATTTATTTTTTAGTTAAAGTATTTAAGTTTTTATAGGTTTTTTATTTGCAAAATGCTTATTGGCTTGTTTAATTTTGTTTAAAAAACTATTTGCTAATAAGCAAGCTTAATAAATGTTAACCTTTTTAAAAAAGCTTTTTATAGCGCTTGCTATTTAAAATGCGCAGTAGCTATTAGGCATATTTTTTGCTTTAGCAGCTTTATTTAAGCTTTATATATTATTAGCTTTTAGCTAAAACTTATATTAAGTATTAAAAAGTATACTTTTAATAGTTACTATTATATACTACTAAATTAAACGTTTTTTTTTAAAAGCTATAAGTTTTACTATTGTTAACTATATTATAATTAATGCTTTATATAGCAAACCAGCATTTTAAAAAATTTAAAAAAAAAAATTAAAAAGCAGTACGGTATAATAGGCCTTATTTTAACCGTTAAGCTGTTATTTACTAGGCTTATTTTTGCAGGGCATAAAGTAAATGTTTTTGCTTTATAAGCACCAACTTAGCGTGCTTAACTATAACTAATTTTTTTATGCTGCAAAGCACAGTTAGCTAACTTTAGTATACAATAGTTACTTAGTTAATTTTGCTAGTAGTTATATGCTTGTTTTAAAAATTAAGCTATATATATTTAAATATAAGCAATTATATAATAAAACTATAAATAGTTTATTAAATTAGTTATTGTTTATTTAATAGTATTTTATTATTTAAATAACTATAGTAATTTTAAAGCTAATATATACTAAAAATTTTAACTTACAAAAAAATATATTTATTAAATTAAAAACTAATGCTTTTTAAAACTTTTAAATAATTTATAATAACTTTTTAAATTATATAGCCTTATATTAGCAATAGTTTATTTAAATTTTTGCTTTATTAATTTTTAATAGCAAAATTTTAGCTTACTATAGTTATAACAAATAATAAAAAATTAAAGCTTAACTTTAGAAAAAAAGCCTAAAAAACGGTTATTATATTTAAAAAAAGCAGCAAATATGCAAATTACTTAATTTTAACATAAAAAAGTAGTAATAATAAATATTAATATAAAGCTTTTTTAGGTTTTATAATTAAAATAAGTACAATTTAAATCCTTTAATAAAAAACAATTAAAAAGCAAGTTTAGTACTAGTAGCTATAGTAATTTTAGTTTTAATAATATATATTAAAGTTATTACAGTTAAAAAGCTTGTAGTTAAACTTTAAACTTAGCTAGCCAGTTTGCTTTACTATATATACTAGTTCGGTTAGGTTTTTTTTTCTAGAAAGCTTTATGCTTTTTATTAGGTATAGTAAAAAATTAAAACTTTTACTATAAAAAAATTAAAGTATTTAAAGCAAACATATGCTTAAATATATTAGTATAAAATAATAAAATAAAACGTATAATTTTATTTTGTTAGTTTTTAAAACTGCTATAATAATTAATAAAAACAGTTAAAAATATTAGTATTTAATTATTAGAAATAAAATTTTTAAATTTATTAAAAACTAACTACTACAAAAACATTTGCTAAAAATGTTTTTATTAATTAAAAACAAAAGTTAGAAAATTAAAAACAATTAAATATTATTATAGTTTTAATTATAAACTATGCTAACTAAAAATTAAACAATATTATTTTTTGATTTGTTTAGCACCTTACAAAAAATTAAAGTTTTTAAATTTTAGAAAAAGTATAATTACAAAGCTAAAACTTAAAAAAATTAACAAAAAAGTACTATTAAAAGTAAAGCTTACAGCTTAATTTAACTTAATATAAAAAAACTTACTAGGTTTAAACATAATAAAAATTAATAAATTAAAAGTTTTTTTTTAATTTTATAAATAGTAATATATAATTGTTTTTAGTTAGTAAAATAATTTGTTTGCTTAATTACAATAATAAACAAAATATTTACCTGCTAAATAGCTTATATTGCTTTAGTAGTATGCTAGCTTTTTAAAAAAACTATTTGCTTAAATAAGTAAAAATTAAATATAATAATAAGTTTATAATGTTTTTAAATATTTTAGGCTATATATATATTATATTAATAAAAATAGCAAATATTTCCTTAATAAAAATATTTAAATAATTTTATTAAACTTTGTTATACTAAAAATAAAGTATTACAATTATTGCTTTTTAACAAAAAATTTTTAGTAAATATAAATTATTAACTTATGTTAATTACATTTTTGCTTTTTATATATACTGCTTATTGCTATTATCGATTAAATAGCTTAATAAAGCTTTTAAACTAGCCTAAAAAAGTTAGCAACAATATTTTAAAGCTAAAAAGTTATTTAAACTTAGTTATTTAAAAAAAAGTAAAAATTATAATAAAGCTTTTATTAGTAAACTAGCAAAAAAATTATTAAAAAGTTTTTATAACTTTTAAACCTTTATAAACATACTTTTTGTTGTTTTAGCAAGCTTTAGCTTACTTTATAGCACTTTTATACTATAAGGCTTGTTTTAAAAAAGTATTAAAAAAACCTGCCAGTAGCCTATAAAACTTTATTTAATATTAAATTCTAAATATATAACTAAATAAATTAAAACTTTTAACAACAAATTTTTTAGTTTTAACATTAATAAAAAACATAGCAAAATATAATAAATAATATAAATTGCAAAATTTAATAAATTATTAAATTTTTAAATATATATTGCGCTTATTAGTATTTTAGTAAACATGTTTATTTAAGCGTTATTTTAACTTTTAAGCTTTTATTGTTTAGCAGTAAAAGCTTACAGCAGTATAGTTTTTTAAAGTTAATAATATAATTAGTTTATATTTTAAACGTAGTATATTTTTTTATTTCGTTTGTAGCTAAACCGGTTTTTTGCTATAAAATACTTTAATTTTTAAAAATTAACTTTAAATTAAATAAAAATACCTGCTAAACTTAAACATATTAATAAGCAAAAAAAAAAAACTAATAAAAATTGCTTTAGTAATAGCAAATAAAGCAATAATAGCTTAAATTTAAAATTTAGCCCTTAGGTTTAAGTTGTAATTTGTAAAAAATACTTTTAGCGCAGTATTTTTTAAGTTTTTTAAAATAGAACGCTTTAAAAAATAAAAGCTTTATATAATTAAACACCAAGCTTTTATAAAGTTTTTTTAATAAGTTAAATAGTTTAAAAATATTGCTTTAAATAAAAAGTAAATTTTTTTTAAAGCTAAATATTAGCTAAAAACCAATAGCATATAAGTAAAGTAATTAAAAAATAAAAAACACTTTAAAAAAAAAGTTAAATAGTACATAAAATTGTTAAAAAAAAAGCATTTATAACTAAACTTTTTTTTAGCAGATTATTTAATGTTTTTACTGGTATACTTTGCTAGGTTTAAGCTAATATTAGTTTTTATAAAAGAATAAAAGCTTTAAAAACATAGCTTTTTTAAAAATATTATAGCTTTTTATATAATATTTTTATAAAAACCGAAAACTATGCTTTTAGCAAAAATGCTAGCATAATAATTATTAATAATTTATTTTAAAACATAAACTAAAAAGTTAAACATTTATATAAATATTTAAGTGTTAAACTTTTATATATAATAAAAATAAACAAAAATAAAAGCTTTTATAGGTATATTATTAACCGATTTTAATATTTTTAAATAGATTTAAATAAAAATATAACTATTTAAACCTAAAAAATAGTAAATTATATATAAATAAAATAAAGCTAAAAAAAACTTTAATAAAAGCTTGCAGCGGTTTTAATATATAAATTAATTGTTAAATTTGCATATAAAAGCAAAAAAATTATTAAACTATCTAATAGCTAGTTACTGCTAAAGTTTTTTTTAAAATAATAGTATTATTTTTTAGTTTTATAAAGTAAAGCAAATAATTAAAAACTTAAAAGCGCTTTTTAGCTTTTATTTATTTTTAAACTTTAAATATATAAAAAGCTTTTATTATTTAATTAAACGTAAGTATTTAAATATACTAATACTAGTAAGCTATTTTTAATAAGCAAAACTAGCAATGCAAAATAAACCAAACGTAAGGTTAAAGTATTAAAATAAACGTTTATTAAATACTACAAAAAGTATTAACATATTTAAACAATAAAATAGTAGCTATAAAAGTTAAAATTTATTAAAAACTATATAATAATTTACTTATTAAATATATTAGCTTTAAAAATAAATAGCGCTTAAGCGTTCTATTTATATTTTACTTTTAAAATAAAAATAATGCTTTAAAAAATAAGCGGCTATAAAGGTTAATAATAAAGCCTAGGGTATAAACCTAGGTTAAACAGCTTTTAGTATTCCACCTGGGCAAGTGGATAAACTGCAACCAAATAGCTAAGCCGAGGCTTGGCACGCAAGCAGGAGGGTGGGCGACGACCCTCCTGCACGGAGGGGGGGCAAGCCACACAAGCCACATGTGGCGCAGCCCTTCTTACGTAACCGATTACCGACAACTGTGTACTAGCAGCTGCAAACAGCTGCCAGCAGGCAATTGGTACAGCCGCCTGGCAGTATGCGCAGCTGCCAACAACCAATACGACTGTGTTCGGCCACTTTACCGCCCCGCCAATTGCCTCGCCGGGCGCGACACTGCCGCAAACGGGCCGCCAACGCGGAAATACGGGCCGCCGACAGCTGGCATAAATTGGCGCGTCATCCAACATGCAGGGCGCAAAAAGGACCCCTCCAACCACCTGTCCCCTATATATAGGGCGCTGCAACAGGGCAATCGGCACTTACCAACCCCCCTGGAGGACCTGAAGGAGGCCTGGTTTAGGTGGTTTTCACTATATACAGCCTGTAAATGTGCCGCTAGGGCTCCCTGTAATATAGTTTCCTCCCTACGTACCGCTTTAGGCAGCAATAAACCCGAAGTTTAACCATCATCAAACAGCTTTTAGTATAAATTTTAGTTAAAATAACAAATATTTTAATAAAAACTTAAAAAACTAAAATAAAAAAAAGTTTTATATAAATAGCGGTTAAACATAAGTTAGCTAATTTTAAGCTATAAAAAAGTTCTGTTTTAAAATAAGCACTTATGCTTTATATAGCAAAAAAAAAGCCGGTTAATATTTTAACGCCTAAATTTAAGTTTTGCGTAGTAATATAACTAAACGTAAAAATAATAACAAAAGTTCTAAGCAAAGTTTTTTTTTTTTTTAACAGTTTATTACCTTAAAATTAGTTTGTTTAAAGCTAAAGTTTAATAGCTAAAAAAACTTAACACTTTTGTTAGGTTTGGTACGCTTTTAATATTTTTTAAAAATCTACAGAAAAAAATAATTTTTAAGCCAAATTATACTTATAACTGCAGCAGGTTTTTAAAGTAAACAGCTTTTAGTTAATAAAACAATATAAATAAAAAAAGTTAGCAAAATAAATTTATAACTTTAAAAAAAAAATTAGCTTTAAAAGTTAAGCACGTTAAGCTTTTAATAAACAGCTTAAAAGCAAATTGCTATTAGCTAAGCAACCGGCTAGCAGCTTTTAATATTTAAATTCTAACACTTTTAGCAAGCTTTAGCTATTTAACATACGGTTAATAACTAATTTAAAACTAGTACAAACAAAAGAAATTTAACTGTTTAATTAAAATATAGTATTATAATAGTTAAAAAATAATATTAATATAATATAATTTTTATTTAATATTTTAAATATTAAAGTAAAATAATTTAACTAAGCATAAATAAATAGCAAAAATAACTATAACTTAAAAAAAACACTTTAAAAACTTTTTGTAGCTACTAAAGTAAAAATTAAACAGTATAAAAAATAACTACTAGTAAATAAAAAAATTTTTTATTTACAATATTATTAAATTGCAAGAATTTTCTAAAGCTTTTGTTTACTACGGCCCGTTAAAAAACAAAGTGCAATACTAAAATAATAACCTTAAAAATAGTAATAGCAATAAAAATATACTAATAAATAATTTACAGGTAAGTTTTACGTTTTAAAGCTTATATATATTTAATATAAGCTATAATACTAAAATATAAATATAGTTTAATAACTAAATATTAATAGGTTTTAAGCAAAACAGCTATAGTATACTATAGTAGTGCTTAATAAAAAGCTTAAAATATAATTTAATAACTTACTAAAAAGCCTATTTACAATAGCTTTTAAAATAGCTAAATGCTTTATTATTTAATTAATAACGCATATAAATAAATTAACAAAATTCTTATTATTTTTATTTACTATTTAGCAAAACTATAGCTAAAAAAACAAGCTTAGCAAAATTAGCAAAAAAAAAAAACCCTATTAAGCTTAATTTTAATTTAATATTATAAAAAAATATAAAAAATATAAAATAAATAAAAACTTTAGCGCCGGTAAAATACTACTACTTTTATTGTTTTTTTACTTATTTAATAAAGCAAAGCTAAATTTTTATTCAACTTTTAATTTTAAAGTTTTTTGTAAGCCAACTTAGGTTAAAAACATTATTAAGTAAAAAGTTTAGCTAAAGTAGCACATTTATTAAACTATAATACAAATATCTAAAAAAAAACTTATAAAAAATAAAAATTTTCAATAAAACAAAAAAATAAAAATCTTTTTAATTTTAATTTTTAGTATAAATATAAACCATAAAAATATAGCTTATCGATTTTTTAATCCTTTAAAATTTAAAGCTAAAAGTGCTAAAAAAGTTACCATAAAAATAAACTTAGTATTTTAGTATACTTTTATAGCACCTATATAGTTTTTGTTTTAGGCTTGCTATTAGTAAGCAAGTTTAATTTAGTATATTTTATACACGCTAAAATATATAGCTAAAATAATAGCTATTAAATGCTATTTTAGTAGTATTTAGCTAAACAAAACACTTAAATGTAAAAAAACCCTTTTGCTTTATTTAGCAAGCAAATTAACAGTACTAAGCTTTTATAATAATACTTATAAATAAAATAATATACTAGCTACAGGTAATAATTTATTAATAATAAAACAATCTATAGCTTAACTAAGCCTAATGTTTAAAAAAGCAAGCTTAATAGCTTAATGCTTGCTAAAGTGTTAGTTAAAAAGCTTGCAAATAGTAGCTTTCTAGCTTAAAGTACAAGCTATTTTTACTTAAAAAAGTGCTAATAGTTAAAAGTTAAACATAAAACCTTTAGCTAGCAAAATAAACAATTAATAATATAGCTGTTTACAAGTATTAAAAAACTAGCTTATAGTAGCCAAACGTTTATAGCAATATTGCTTTTTAATTTTTTAATATCAGCTTTTTTTATTATATTAAAGCAAAATTTAATAAGCATTAAATTGTTTATTTACTAATAAAAACTATAAGCTAAATTTAAACCGTTATAAAATAAGTTAGTTTTACCTTATTAATAACTTTACTGTAATAGTAATTTAGCTTAGTATAAAAAAAACCGCTAATTTAAATAATTAGTTTTTGCGGCTGTTCGACTAAGCAATACTATAATACTACCATTTGCTAAATAATAGCTAAACGCCTTTAAGTTAAAATTTATACTAGAACATAGTAATACCTTTTATACGTTATAAACAAATATAAATAAGCTTTGGCCTTATATTTTAGCTAGCAATTTTGCTATTAAGCTTAAAATGCTTAGTAGTACTTTGCATATTATAATTTTAACACACGTAAAATTAAATTTTTTACAAACAACTTAGCTATACAAAAAAGTTCTATAAGCAGTAAAATAGCTTTATTATTACAATTTGCTAAAGGTAAGCCTTTTTTCGCTTCAATTTTTTATATTTTTTTACTCTTCGGAAATAAATAAAAAAATCGGTTTTATAATTTTAATAAAAACCTCCTTTTGTTTTTTAACTATAAAATATATATAACATTAAAATATAAAGCATTTAGTATAACTTAGTAATCTATATAATTATTAACTTTTATAAAAAAAACATGTTTATATTTTTTTTATAATAATTTAAAACAAACTTACATTTGGTAGATTATATAACTACGTATGTAATAAAAAAATAACAGAACAATCGCGCTATTAATAAGCCTTATGTACTCTACTGCGCATACATACAACTATATATATTTATATATAGCTGCAGGCTATTTTTGTATTTTTTTTTTTTTTTTTTTTAGTTTAAAATTTTCGTTTATAAAATTAATAAACTAATATTTTGCTATATAATAATTATAATATTATTTTAAGCTTTAAAACTTACTTATTAATAAACGTTTAATTAAATATATATTTTTTATTATTTTGTGCAACTAGCAAAATATAAATTAGTTATTTTAATAATTATAACTTTAATTTAACTATAATTATAACTTTTATTTTAATAATTATAACTTTAACTTTAATTATAACTATAATTTTAAACTTTATTAAACTTTATGTTCGATTAATATTTTAGCGCTAAATTATTTATAAAAAAAGTAACTTATAGCAGCTATAAATAATTTAAACAAACAACTAATAACTTATTTACTTTTATTAAAACTAATAAAAAAAAGTTTTATAAAACTTTAATTTTTAGTTGCAAAAGCAAAAAAGTTTAAATTAATATTGCTAATAACAACTTTAAAATAAAATAATTTAATAAAAATACTTTATTAGTATTTATTAATAAAAATAATATAGTAAATTAAACTATTGTTTAACTAGCAACTATTAATAATAATAAAAAAACTAGTTATAATATAAAGTTATTTATTTTACAACAAAAAATTTAATAGCTATATAAGCTATTAAGCCGGCAAACTTTTGCTATAAAAAAATATATAAACAGTATATTTTTAAAAAACGCTAACTTTATTTTTTATGCTAAAAAATAGCTATATAATTAGTATTTTAGTTATAAGCAGTTTATAAAAATAAATAGTACTAATAATATAAAAATAAAACAAAAACTAAAGCTAAACATTTAAGCAAGTTTAATAGCAATAAAAATAAGTTTAATATTTAAATATGCAAGCTAGCAAACAAGTTTGAAAAAAATAAACTAATATTTTATAACAAAAAAAGCTAAATAAAATATTTATTATTTTAGCTAAAAAAAAAAGCTTTTTAATTAATTAAAACTTAATATTAATTAATTTTATAACTTTTTAGCAATATAGCTAAAATAATTTAAGCTTTAACTATTATTTATTATAATTTTAATTAAGCTATTACTATTTAATAAACTTTAAATAAATATTAATATAAACTTTTAAATAGCTTTAATATTTATAATTTTATTTTAACTTTTAATAGCTTAGCTTAAAAAGCAATAATATTTAAATTAAAAAAGTTTTAACTATTATAAAAATATTTAAATATAAACTAAAATATTAAATTTTTTAAAGCTAACATTAATTAAACAATATTTTATAAACAATTTTATAACAAAATAGCTAAAACTGTTTATAATTATTAATATTTTTACTAATAAAACTAAAAAAATAAAAGCAAAATTTTAGTAGCTTACTAAAACTAAAATAATAATAAAACTATTTTAAAAAAACAAAATACTTTTTAAGCTATAAAAGCTAACTAAAACAGTAAAGTTAAAAAATTAACTAAAAAACAAAAAAAAGTTTACTAAGCTAATAATATTTGTTTTAGCTATAGTAAAATAAGTTATATAGTAAAAAACTGTTTAAAAAACTAAAATATTGCTGCTATATTTATATAAACTTTGCTTAATAAAAAAAAGTTAAATAAAACTTTAAGCTTTAGTAATTTAAAAAACTAAAAAAACCAGCAAAAAACTTTTTGCTGGTTTAACTGTTTACTATAGCTAGCATAAATAGCTTAAAAAAATTATCTAAATTTATACTGCTTATATAAATATAAAATAATAAAAAAAATATAATAAAATTTATTGCTTTATATAATATTAAAGCTTAAACTAACCTTTTAGTTAATTAAAGTTTAGCAAAAAAATTAAAACAATAAAAATAAGCAAAAATAACTTAGCTAAAAAAACTAATATTGCTAACTAATTACTGCAAACGTATAGTTAAAAAAATAAAAAAAATTTTAATTATTATACTAATAGTAAACAGTTAAAAGTTTTTCGATTAAAAGTTTAAAATTATAAAAATAATTTATAATATTACTATTAGCTTTTATTAGCTAGCGGCTTAAAAAATACTTTTCGATTGCAAAAAAAAATCGTTAACTATTATTTAACCTAAAAAAAACTATTTAATTTTTAAACTATTTATAAAAACACTTTATAGCAAAAAACTAAAAATGCTTAAACAAAAATTTAAACAACTAACAATTTAAAATAACTAAGCAATTATTAAACGCTTAAAAAAAAGCTATTAAATTAACCTAAATTATAAGCAATAAAAAAAAATAAAGCTTTTTATTATACCGATTTTTATAAAATATATTAATTTTTATATAAAAAAAACAAAAAAAGTTATTAGTATATAAGCTTTTTAAAAAAAAAACTAAAAAACTTTTAATAAACAGCTAATATTATTTTTTGCTAACAAAAACTTTAAATATATTAAGTTAGTAAAACAACTAATTTTAAAAAAGCTAGTTTATTTAAAAGGTTTTTTTTTAAAAAAGCTTTTTATTAAATTGCTATTATTAAAACTAAGTTATAATATAATTTTAAAATTAAACAACAAGCTTTAAATAATTAGCTTTTTAAAATATTAAATTTTTATATAATATATATTACTAAAAAAAAAAAAAGTTAAAAAACTTTTTTAAATAAACTTTATTAAATTATATATAAACTTAAATATAGCTTTAGTTTTTTTTACGTTAAAATTTTATTTTATTAAACAATAATTTTGTACAAACTTTTAATAGTAAAATTAATTTTTAAAAAATTAACTAGTATAAACTTTTAATTTAAATAGTACTATATATAACTGTTATAATACAATAATTTATTTAAAAATTAATATTATTTAAGCTTTTAACTAATTAAAATTTATATTATAATTTTATTATTTAATAGTATTTTATATTTGCTTAAGTATATATTAATAAAAAGTTTTACTATTTAGCCTTAAAGTTAAACTAGCTTAGTAGCAAAATTTTATTAATGCTTAATTATATAAATTGTTTAATTAGTTTATTAATATATATATAAATAATATATTAATTTACTTAAATAAATAAAAAAATTACTAAAAACAATATAAAAAAATAATTTTTTATTTAAACAAAATAAACCTATAAAAAAATATTAAAAAGTTTTGCTTTAGTATTATTATAGTAAACTATTTAAAAATAGTTTTAAAAGCTAGTAAAAGTATTTAAATTAACTTTTATAAAATAAAAACAATTATAAATTAAAAATTTAAAAACTTAAAAAGCCTAACGTTTATTTAATTATTTTTAAAACTATATAATTTTATATAAATATTTATTTATTATGCTAGCAAAATAGCAAAACTTTTAAACTAACTGCTAAAAAAATTAGCACTATAAAAGCTAAAACTTAAATAGCAAAAAACTTTTAAAACTTTAAAAAAACTAATAAATATTGCTTTAATAATTGCGTTTTTTAAATTTAGTATAAAAACTTAAGTTAAAATAAACGTTTTAAAAAATGCTACTAAAAATATTATTTAGCAAAAAAAAAAAAACAGAAAATAAAAACCTATAAATTACTTTTTTAAAACAATAATAACGTTTAAAAAAGCTTATTTTATATAAAACTAAAAACTACTAGTAGTAATTTAAACTTTAAAATACTACTATTTTAAATTAATAAGCATAAAATTTTAAATAATTATTAACTACTAAATATTAATTTATTAGTTTATAAAAAAAACGCTATTTACTTAACAAATAAAATAAGCAAACTTTTTAAACAACTTTAATATTATTTTTTAATATTAACTAAGCAAAAAAAATATAGTTATAAACGTACTATTTTATAAAACTATTAACTTTTTAATAATAAAAGCTAAAAAAAAGCAAAAACATATGTTTGCTTTAATTAAACTAAAACAAATTAAAAGTTTAATCGCGTTAGTAAAAATTACTAAAACAGTCGAAAAACCAAATATTAACTTTGCTTTATAAAAAGCTAATTTAATAAACTTAATTATTTAAAAAAACAAACAACAAAAGCTTAAAAATTATAAAAACAAGTTATAAGTATTTAAGCTAAATTAAAACAAAAAAATTTTTTTATAAACTGCTTTATTGCAAAAAATATACAAACTAGTTTTAATAGTATACTAAAGCTAAAATAAGCTTATTAAAACTATAAAAAAAACTTACTACTAGCTTTTTTTAAAATATAATGTATACTGCTATATAAACAATTATTATAGTTGTTATAAAAATAAACAACCGAAAAATAAAACTTTAAAGTTGCTATACTTTATATTAGTACTTTAAAACATTTAAAAGTATATAGTAATAAATAGCAAAAATATACTATTAAATAAGCACAAATATAACTATATATAAGCATTTATTAATAAATTTAGCAAAATAATTATAACTTTGCTAAAATATAAAACAAATATAGCAAAAACTTTTACTGCTTAATACTATTACTTAATATACTAATTTTTTAAAATACCTAAAATATAGTTCTTAAATAATGCAAAACTTTTTATTTCTAAGTTTATAAAAACGTTAAACTGCTTAACCGGCATAAAACATAAACAAAAAAATACTTATTACCTTTAAACGCAAAAAGCAATTAAAAAAACAAACTATAATTTAAATTAAAAACTATAATTTTATATTAATAAATACTAAAACAACTAAAATATTTACTTACTAGCTTTAAACTTTGCATATAATGCTTTATAGTATTTAACAATTAATATAGCTTTAATAAAAATAGCTATAAAAACTAAACCAAAAAACTATTTAACTACTAACGTTATAAAAAAAATGCTTAATAACAAGCAGGCAAAAAAAGCAGCTAAACTAATAAAACAAATAAAAAAAGTTTAAAAAGCAGTTTATTAAACAATTATAATAGCTTAAAAAAAACAAAAATTATAAGCGAACAAAAAATATAAGCCTATAAACTTTACTATAACTAATAAAGTTTTCTTAAGCAAAAAAAGCTTATTTATAATAATATTAACTATATAATTAAACTTATAATTTATAAAACTATTTATTGTGCTAAAACAATACAAATATAGTTATATATTAAACATGCTTAATACTTATAAAAAAAAAAACTTGTTTTACGCTAACCGACTGCAAAAAGCAAACAACAACTTGCTACTTTAATAAATATAAAAAAAACTGCTACTTAAAAAAATTAATAGCAAACTTAAATATAAAATTAATTAAGTAAAAAAAGCTAGAATATTCGGCCGCTTTAAAAAATTACAATACTAAGTTTTATAAAAAAGCTGCAACCTTAATAATACTTAGTATTTAGCTAGCAATTTTAAAAACATGCCTATAGCTTTAAATAAATTTTATTAAAAACGCTTAAAAAAACCTAGACCTTTAGTACGCTTACAAAAATAAATACGTACAGCTACCGCAAATAAATTCGCTAAAAACTATAAAAATAACAACTGCGCTAAAAAATCTAGCACTAAAAAGCTAAAAACGCGTTGCTACAAACAATAAACCTCGATTTAGCTTTTAACTAAAGTTTTAATTTTAATAAAAAATAATATAACAATTTAAAACAAACTTACACTTAGTAGATTACGTAATTATACACGTAATAAAAAAATAACAAAACAATTGCGCTATTAATAAGCCCTGCACACCCTACCGCGCACGCATACAACTATATATATTTATATATAGCTATAGGCCACTTTTATATTTTTCTTTCCTTTTTTTTTAGCTTAAAATCTTCGTTTATAAAATCAATAAACTAGCATTTCGCTACATAACAATCGTGACATTTTTAACTTTATGTATTTTATTTTTTTTATAGCTTTTTAAAATATCGATAGGTTAAATAACAACAGAAATATATAATTTATCGGAAACCTCTGAGCCGTGTTTGAGACCCAAGCAAGGCCGGTAGGTATATAAGAGGGCAACGCCTGCCCCTAAAGACCTATAAGGTCGTTAAGGGGGTAGACAAAGGCCTCGCGGGCTCGAAGGGCCCCAAATCGAACTCCAGGGTAAGTTATGCCAAAAGCTTGTTTTTCGGCGCGGTGGTAGAGCCCAAATAAGGGGGCAACTATTTTTTCGGGCGTAGTGATAGTGACCAGCTAAAGATGTTAGGTGGGCGGCAGTGGTGCTCTTCCAGGGTAGGCTCTTCCAGGGTAGGCTCCTCCAGGGTAGGCTCTTCCAGGGTAGGCTCCTCCAGGGTAGGCTCTTCCAGGGTAGGCTCCTCCAGGGTAGGCTCTTCCAGGGTAGGCTCCTCCAGGGTAGGCTCTTCCAGGGTAGGCTCCTCCAGGGTAAGTTGTTAGGATAAAACTTGTAAAGTTAAGATTATATGATAAATTAAATTTTATAATTATAATATTTTAATAATTAGTATTAAATATAATGTATATAGTGTTTTATATTTTATATATAAAGTATAGAATTTTTTTTTTTTCTTTTTTTTTTTTTTAGCAAAGCTTTATTTTAAAGTTTACTTTCCATTTATATATTTTACTATGCTATATGTTTGTTATATGCTTCTTGTAATAACTATTACTTTCGAAAATAATGTTGAAAATAATTTAAAGTTTTATATGATAAAATATATAACTGTATATCTACGACCGACTTTATTGTATAAAAATAACTGGGTGCAAGGAAAGGGCAAGCGTCGCGCATTCGACGTCTTAATAAGAAGTAAACCATAATATAATAAAATATATAATTATATAACTATTATTAACTACTTTATTATATATGTATAACTAAGTATAAAAAAAAACAGGCGTAATATATTAAACATTTTAATAAAAGTTATACCATTATATAATAAATTTTATCTTAGTTTTATATATTTTAATTTTTTTTTCAAGGTTTTTTAATATATATATATACTTAAATTATTATTTATCGTATAATAATATTATTTTTTGTTTTTATTATTTCCACGTTTATATTATATATATATATTTTGTTCATTCTTTTTTATTTTCTTCGATGTAAGTTTTATTAATTCTCAAGTGGGCTCTTCCAGGGTAGGCTCCTCCAGGGTAGGCTCTTCCAGGGTAGGCTCCTCCAGGGTAGGCTCTTCCAGGGTAGGCTCCTCCAGGGTAGGCTCTTCCAGGGTAGGCTCCTCCAGGGTAGGCTCTTCCAGGGTAGGCTCCTCCAGGGTAGG